>CAUYLG010025879.1:0-75777 GCA_963573385.1 Cacajao melanocephalus | reverse complement strand
TTACATAATGGTAAAAGAATCAATGCAACAACAGGAGTTAATGATCATAAATATATATGCACCCAATATAGGAGCACCCAGATACATAAGACAAGTTCTAAATGACTTATAAAGAGACTTGGACTCCCACACAATAATGGTGGGAGATCTTGACACCACATTGTTAATATTCGACAGATCGACGAGATAGAAAATTAATAGGGAATTTAGACCTGGAATAAGTAAACTTAGTGAATATCTATAGAATTCTTCATCCCCAGTCTCCAGAACTACATTTTTCTCAGTATCATATTACACCTACTCTGAAAGTGACTATATAATTGGAAGTAAATCACTCTTCAGCATTTGCATAGTATTTCACAGACTTAAATGAAATATTGATTGGCTGTTTGTTTGTTATTTTCTTCCTTTATTCCTTCCTGTCTCTGTTGTTAAGTACAATTATCGGCATAAAAGAGGTTTTTTTTAAAAAATTAATTAATTAATTAATATATATATATATTTTATTGCACTTCAGGTTCTGGAGTACATGTGAAGACATGCAGGATTGTTGCATAGGTACTTACATGGCAATGTGGTTTGCTGCCTCCATCCCCATCACCTACATCTGGCATTACTCCTCATGTTATCCCTCCCCAACTCCCTATCCACCACTGTCCCTAGAGGTTTTTAATACCTATTCCTAGATTGTATTCCAGCCTGGGCAATAGAGGAAGAATTCTGTTCTCTCTTCCTCTTTTTTCTTTCTTCTTCTTTCTTTCAAAAAAAAAATTGTTCATTGTCCAGAAGTCTTGAGAATAAGAAAATAATAAAAATAATGTACTAACAGCTAACTTTTTTTGAGTATTTTCTGGGTGCCTAGCACTCTGCTCACAAGAATCTGTTAAGTTTAGCTCAAAGCTGCCTACTTACATTTGAGAAAAGACCAAAGGTTTCTCTATACATAGTAAACTGTAACCTAACTGGATGTGTAAACAGACAGCAACCCAATCTTGGAACAAGTAGTCCAGTCTCAGCCAATCACAGCAGTCATACTTCAACCACTAATAGGTGGCCAACTATTCAAAGCATGTTCAAATAAAGCAAACCACTGAGCTGTAACCCATCTGGACGTTTCTGTACCTTACTTTTGTTTTCTGTCCGCAAATCTTCTCTAACCACGCTCAGCAGCTCCAGAGTTGCTTTGAACCCATTCTGATTCAAGAATCATTCTTTGCTAAATTAAACTCTGTTAAATTTGTCTTAAATTTTTATTTTAACCAACCCTAACAGTTAGGTATTTTTAAGCTCCATTTCACAAATGAGTAAACAAAGGCTTAGAAAATGCAGTAAATTGCCCAGATACTGAGGGAGCAAACAAACATAAGCTCCCAAGAATTATATCTTGTTCACTACTGTCTTCTCTTAGTACAATGTTCAGTGCAAAATAAGTGTTAGATTATTTTTTTTCTTTTTCTTGTTTGTATTTTTGTGACAGACTCTTGCTCTGTCACCCAGTCTGGAGTGCAGTGATGCAATCTTGGCTCACTACAACCTCTGCCTCCTGGGTTCAAGCAGTTCTCCTGCCTGACCCTCCATAAGTAGTTGAGAATACAGGTATGTACCACCATGCCAGGCTAATTTTTTTTTCTATTTTTGTATTTTTTGTAAAGATGAGGTTTCACCATGTTGGTCAGGCTTGTCTCTAACTCCTGACCTCAAATGAACTGCCCACCTCAGCCTCCTAAAGTGCTGGGATTACAGAAGTGAGCCACTGCGTCTAGCCAGATAAATGTTTTTTCAACGTTGGATGAATATTGAAAGTCTGTCTTGAGTAGTAAGTATTCAAAATCAAAGGAATCCTCTAGGGTAGTAGCAGCAAACATTTTCTGTAAAGGACCAGATAGTATATATTTTAGGCTTTGCATGTCATAAGGTCTCTGTCACAACCACTTGGCTCTGCCATTGCAGTGGAAAGCAGTCATAGGCAACAAAGCAAATAGACATGGCTATTGTTCCAATAAAGCTTTTTATTTACAAAATTAGCAGAGGACAGGTTTTGGCCCACTGACCATAGTTTGCTGACCTCTGATGTAGAACCTTGCTACCCAAAGTGGGATCTGAGAGCCAACAGTGTCAGTATCACCTGGGGTGGAAATGCAGCCTCTCAGCCCCATCCTTGACCTGTTAAATTAGAATCTGTATTTTAGTAAGAGACCCAGGAATTTATATTCCCAATTATATCAGGCAAGCTCTGTTCAAGGAGACTTGAATAGTGTTGGCTGTCAATTAAAACCATTGTATGAGTTTTAAAATAAACTGTTATATATTTCCATTCAAAATATCAGGTGTATGATGGCAAAATTTGCTGAGTTTCCTGTGATTATTCAGGTCTTCACTGGTTATTGTTCCTCACTGGTGAAGAAAATAGGAAAAGCTGAGGAGGATTTGTTTAAAGCCTACAAAATTGGAACAGACCACCAAATTTGAACAGTCCAATTTAGTACAACTTGCAGGTAATCATGCTATGCCAGAGAACCCAGGCCTTCCTTTCCTTTCCTAATTCAGTAGAAATAGCTTTTACTGAACCAAACCCAAACCAATCAACCCTGAATCTGATTGCTCAGATGTGTGTACAAATAATTTAGATGTCTTTGCCATCACAGGCCATTAAATACCCACAAAGTGCAGGGCCATTTCCATAAATGCCAGGCTCAAAGCCTTGAAAAAAATAAATGCCTGTCTCCAAAGACTGAAATTTCTGATTATTAAAGTCACTGATCATTTTGTGTTTTATCAAAGGTGAATCTGTAGAAGAAAGAATCAAAAGGAGAGAGTGTGGGGTTGAGAGTACTGCCCAAGAGTCAGAAAGCAGTTGCTAACTCGTTTTGCCTCTTATTAACCACAGGAGTCTGAGCAAGTCAGTTGAGTTCACAAAACCACAGTATTCTCATCCAGAATATGGGGATTAAAAACATTGGCTCCTCCCAGCAATTTAGGAGGCCAAGGTGGGTGGATAACCCAAGGTCAGGAGTTTAAGACCAGCCTGGCCAACATAGTGAAACCCTGTCTCTACTAAAAATACGAAACTTAGCCAGGATGGTGGTAGGTGCCTGTAATCCCAGCAACTCGGGAGGCTGAGGCAGTGAAATCGCTTGAACCTGGGAGGCGGAGGTTGCAGTGAGCTGAGATGGTGCCACTGCATTCCAGCCTGGAAGAGCTCCTACCCCAGATTTCCCTTTCATACTGCCCTAATAGAGGTTTTCCATGAGGATCCTGCACCTGCAGCAAACTTCTTCCTGAACATCCAGGCATCTCCAAACACCCTCTGAAATCTAGGCCAAGGTTCCCAAACCTCAATTCTTTACTTCTGTGCACTGGCAGGCTCAACATGGAAGCTGCCATGGCTTGGGGCTTGCATACCCTGAAGCCATGGCCCAAGCTGTACCTTTGCCCCTTTCAGCCGTAGCTAGAGCAGCTTGGATACAGGGCACCAAGTCCCTAGGCTGCACACAGCAGGGGGGCCCGGGACCTTGCCCACAAACCCATTTTTTCCTCCTAGGCCTCAGGACCTGTGATGGGACATGGCTGCCTCAAAGGTCTCTGATATGCCCTGGAGACATTTTCCCCATTGTCTTATCAACTAACATTTGGCTCCTCATTACTTATGCAAATTTCTGCAGCTGGCTTGAATTTCTATTCAGAAAATGTGTTTTTCTTTTCTACTACATCGTCAGGCTGCAAATTCTCCAAACTTTTATACTCTGCTTCCCTTTTAAAACTGAATGCTTTAAACAGCACCCAAGGCACATCTTGAATGCTTTGCTGCTTAGAAATTTCTTCTGCCAGATACCTTAAATCATCTCCCTCAGTTCAAAGTTCAACAAATCTCTAGGGCAGGGGCAAAATGCCACCAGTCTCTAAAACATAGCAAGTATCACCTTTACTCCAGTTTCCAAAAAGTTCCTCATCTCCATCTGAGACCACCTCAGCCTGAATTTCATTATCCATATCATTATCAGCATTTTGGTCAAAGCCATTCTACAAATCTCTAGGAAGTTCCAAACTTTCCCACATTTTCCTGTCTTCTTCTGAGGCCTCCAAACTCTTCCAACCCCTGTCTGCTACCCAGTTCGAAAGTTGCTTCCAGATTTTCAGGTATCTACAGCAGTGACCCACTCTACCAGTACCAATTTACCGTATTAGTCCATTTTCACACTGAATAAAGACATACTCTAGACTGGGAAGATAAAGAGGTTTTAATGAACTCACACTTCCATGTAGCTGGGGAGACCTCACAATTATGGTGGAAGGCAAGGAGGAGCAAATCGCATCTTACATGGATGGCAGCAGACAAACAGAGAACTTGTGCAGGGGAACTTCTCTTTATAAAACTTTCAGATCTCATGAGACTTATTTGATATGAGAACAGCATGGGAAAGACCAACCCCCATGATTCAATTACCTACCACTGGGTCCCTTTCACAACACATGGGAATTGTGGGAACTACAATTCAAGATGAGATTTGGGTGGAGACACAGCCAAGCCCTATCACTTATAGTTTTTAACCCTTAGTTATACTTTTAAGAATATGTTTTCTATAATTTTCACATATTTATGCAAAAGGTTATACTGACATATGTGCATTCAATGCTACTTTAGTAGTAAATCTGGAAGCAAACTAAATGTTCAACAATATAAGAATAGCTAAATAAATTATGAGACAGCTTACTATGTTACAATAGCCAGTCATTTAAAAAGAGGTAGAACTATTTGCACTGAAGTGAAAATATATCTGTGCTGTACTGTTAAGTAAAAACAAAAGATAGGGATGATGGCACACACCTGTAGTCCCAGCTACTCGGTAAGCTGAGGTGGGAGAATCAGTGGAGCCCAGGAGTTCTAGACCACAGTGGGCTGTGATTATGTCACTGTACTCCAGCCTGGATGAGAGAGAGAGAGACCCTATCACACACAAAAAAACTGCCATATTTTATTGATTTCAAGTTGTTTATTTTGCACATTTTCACATTATTATGAGTTTTATAATTGCTGGTGTCTTATAATTTCTATTGTCCAGGCAATAGGCTTGATGCTGTACATAAAATAATGTCACATTGTACATTCGGTGGTATCTCAGATTAAATACATTTGTGCAAAAAGAACCACATATGTATGTGAATAGATGCGTTCGTATGTTTCTTTACACTGTATATATCTATACTTAAAAACACACACTTATAAGTGTACATATGAGAGCATTGAGAAATATCTAGAAATGTGCATACCAAATAAACAGTAATCAGTTCCAAAGAGAAAAATTAAATAAATAGGGTTGGAGAGTGAAACAGGAAAAGTAGTAATGGTTTTTAGGTTTTATACATTTTACACTTTTTGTGTAGTAGTGACAGCAAACATGTTTTAAATTTTAAATTAAAAAAAAAAAAGAATTATGTCTTTATCCCCAATCTCACAAGATTGAGGTGAAAAAAATGTTATCATCCATATGTAAGTGCTATAGAGCTGGGTGGCAAGTCTGTTTTCTTTTTTTAGCTGCAGAGACTATGCATAAGACGCAGAGACTATGCATAAGACACAGAAACTGGAGACATTTAGGGCTGCCACCTTTTTTTTTTTTTTTTTTTTTTTAATTTTGCCGCAAGTGCAACATTTATTTTGTGAGAAAATGAGACAGGATGCCCCATAGCAACAGGAGAAGCCAATCTTTGGCTCATTGTGGTATTACTTCTGATCAGGAAAGTATCACCAGGCACTCATTCATAAGGCAAATCATCAAGGAAATGTCAAAACATCGGCAAATTGTGAGTAAATAGACTCAGACGCTTCGGTGCAAACTTGCTGAGAACAGAGGCTGTGGGTTCCATATGCCCTAACAAACTCCACTGGGTAGAAGCCCTCATGAATATTAACCAATCTTACATTTCAGGGTGAATAACAGTGGCATAACCTAGCATGCCAGCCTTACTCCTGGAGAAGAGCCTGGCCCTGGGGTAAGGGGTGCGGGGGCAGTGCATGCAGGAGGTATGAGGAGCACTGAAGGGAGGACAGTCCAGTTTGGCCTCACGAAGGCTTTCTGTTGGGGATAGAAAAGAAATGTTCCGAGCAAAGCCATTTTCTCAAACAAGGACATCCAATCATGTTTGATGAAAGACATGACTGTGGCTTGTAGACGATATAGCACCCTGTTCATCTTTGTAGGTATATAAGTAGATTTCATGACAATGTCTACATTTTCACCTCCTTGAACTCAGCTCCTTCTACTAACCTGGTGCTTTAGGGTAAACAGAGTTTAGCCACTACAGCAGGTACAAGGCAGATTTTTTTTCAGACCAAATTAACACAGCAACCGAGCTTCTTTGAAAGTACTGGAATATTTCCTCTTTATCCCTGAGGATCTGCAGGGTGAGTTATCTTCAGGTGGTCTATAGACAGAGAAGTCCACATGGAAAATTAGAGCAAGTAGACGTGAGAAAAAATGGATGGGGTCATGAACAAAACAGAATTGGTGTACGTTGATAATTGCTGAAGCTGAGTGATGGGTGCATAGAGGTTCATGGTACTTTTACCTCTGCTGGTGGGTAAGTTTGAATTTTCCGTAATAAAAAGTTAACTGAAGCAGAAATTAGTAGGAGACTCTTAAGATGGATTGCTGAACTTCTGTATCAGCAGGGAGAGGACAATATGTCAGCAAAATTGCTGTTATTATATTCTCAATTTCCTTATCCTAAAAAAATAGGGATAATACCAACTCACTGGTTGTGACAATTAAAGGAAGCACTGCGCCCAGAAGTGTGCTGCTGTTACTGAGATAAAAATACATTTAAAATGCCAACATATTAACAATAATTGTATTTGAATGATGGAATTATTTGTACTTGTTTTCTTTTAACTCCATTTTTCTCATTTTCTACATGCAACATGTATATCATTTACAATTTGGAACACCTAAAAGAATCTGTATTTGAAATCTTTATTGAAATTAATGTTGGTTCATTTTTACTCACACATAGAGGAGTCTGAAAAACTTGGACTTCAAAAAGATTTTAAAAGATTCCTAATTATTTAACTTCCATTCTTCCCTGCTGAAGTTAAAGGTTTTCAGAATATTAACTTTGGTTTGATATTCCCTTCAAGAGCAATTAAAAATAAAACAAGCCAGATTACAATATACCGATCTCTTCTACCTGTTGGTTCCACCAGTGTTTAAATTAGTTGCTGGCCATGGCTGTGCTGAGCTAGTTTGTGATTTTGCTTGACAACTGATGGGTTACAGTAACTCACCCTGCAGTTCCCTAGGGGATAAACATGACATATTATACTACTGTCAAAGAAGCTAGATTTCCATTGTTATTTTATTTTGCTTAAAAAGCATATATCATGTGCCCGTTGCCTCTGCTTTTATTAGGAACATAAAATAAATAGAAACCATTGACTTCCAAGAGTTTTTTATGTTGATGCTGCTATGAAGTGGTCACATCTACTATATCAGTGATTAGTTGCCACAGTGATGCTATATAACTAGGCAAAATTGGCATAGCAACATAGATTCCTTGTATACTATCCCTTGAAATAGTGAAATATTTTTTTTTGTTTTTCCCCAGGGCTACTACAAGGTCAGTTACTGCAACCCTCAAGCTATCTGTAGGTATAGGAAATCCACGTGGAAAACTCAGTAGCCTACAATAATAAGCATTGAGTTAGTTTATGAGTCTGCAGGGTGCAGTTGATTAGGCTGGACTTGGCTGATCAGGATTGGACTAACTTGCTTACAAGTCCAGGGTTCACTGGCTGTGGCTCCTTCATTGGTGGTATTGGCTGAAATAAATGGGCCAGGGACTTGGCTCTGCTCTGCTTTTCCTGTTTCTCACCCTGCAGCAGGTTGTCCTAGACATAGTTTCCTGATGGGAGAAGAGCAAGTACAAGCAAAAAAGCACAAGTGCTTTTTTATTTCTTCATCAGGCATCTTACATTTTCCTCTCATTTTTTTTTCCAAGGGCCTTGTTAAGTTTCTGTTTGTATCCCATCTGCTAACATCCTGTTGGCCAAAGCAAGTAATTAAGTCAGTCCAGATTCAGGATGAGGAAGTAGACTCTGCCTATTTAGTGAAAGGGACTTCAAGATTACAAAGCAAAAATTGGAGCTACAAGAAAGGATAAAGAATTGAGGCCATTAAAGTAAATGCTATGCCTTATAAACTTAAATAATAAGAATTAATATTTCTCTGTGATGCTGTGTCATTTGCAAAACATTGCCATACATCTTCACATGTCTAAATACAACCCTAAAGACTGAAGAAAGGTAATTCTTTCACTAGGATCACTGAGTTGTTTCAATACTGAAATTTCATTTTATTTCTAGTTGTCTTGTCCCCTAATTTGTACATATATGGTATCATAGTTTGAAGCTAAATTTCAGAGATCAGTGAATAAAATTGAATAAAACCCATCTTTCAAGTTCCATCTATTATGTCCCCTTTTCTAAGAAGCCTCTTTGGTCTCCCCATATAAAATTAATCATGCCCTTCTCTGATCTCCTCTGTGCCTTATACCTAATTCTACTTTCACTCTTCTCTGTTTGTTTAAGCTAGGATCGGCCTCTCCAGAGTCTGAACTCATTGAGAGGAGTAAAGAGCATAGGTTTCGGAATCAGTTGCCAATGTCCAAATCCCAGGTCTGCCATTTCCTGCATGTGCGACCTTCAACAATTTATTCATCTTAGATTCTATGTTCCTCCATTTTCTCACCTGTGTAATGGGAGCAATAATTTTGCTTTCTTAAAAGGCATATTGAGAGAATTCGGTGGGCACTAAAAACGTATAAAACACTGGACACAGAGTACTCTAAATTAGCTACTGGCAATTACAGTTTTTATTATCTTCAATTTAATTTACATGACTTTATACCACCTTGAAGTAACTTTATAACATAGGGTCTAGACTGAAAAAAAAACCCCACATAGATCTTCACATCCTAACCAGATTCTTTCAAGTCCATTGTCTAGATCCAAATTATTAATGATATTGCAACCAGGGGCAAAATATTAATAGTAGGGCAGTAGAACAAGCCTCCAAAGATAACCTCATTCTGACCCTGAAACATAATTCCCTGAGGATAAAGAAAAAACAGGAGGATCAAAATATACCCAATTAATATTCATCTTCATATATCTCATTTCTAGGTACTGTATTTCTGTGCCTCTGAGAAGAAGATTCACTTAAATCATTTCAATAAGTTCTGTTCACTAAAAACCAAATAAGACTGTGAGGACAATGGGAAATAAAATGAAATGGCATAACCCAACCCCAAGGCTAGAAGAGGCAATGAAATAGAATTACATAAGCTGCCTCCAAGTCCTCAATTTGAATGATTCATTTACTTTGAGACATCTCATCTTCAAAATGGGTGAGCTGAGGATTAGTGGAATTGAACAGACGGCATGTTGATAAATGGAATTAATACTCTGAAAATGAGGGAGGAGAAATTACATACAAAAATCAGGAAGTATTAAAAGTAGAATCAAGTGTATACTATTAATATATTTTGAAGCATCTGAAGATTAATTTTAATATTTTATCATCACCATTATTTTAGCACATTTTGAAGGAAAAGAATTTTAACAAATGGAAAGATATGCTTTAGCATTTATGTGCTACCAAACATTAAATTCAAAAGATGAACTTGTTATATGAATATAAACATGTTGATGTTGTCTTTGGCCAGGCATGGTGGTTCATGCCTATAATCCTGGCAGTTTAGGAGGCCAAGGCAAGAGGATTGTTTGAGGCCAGGAGTTTAAGACCAGACCCTTGGCAGCATAGCAAGATTCCATCTCTGAAAACAAACAAACGAAGTGTCTTCCTCGAAACATACAATTGGAATTTTTAATAGGTGAAACACACACATAAAAATTTAAAACTCAAAACTCAAGTAGTACAAAACGATACATAGTAAAAACTGAGTCTCCCTCCCAATTCTAAGTCCTCATTCCTCAAGTGAAACACTATTACTACTTTCTTACATATTGTTTCTTTTCTTGTATGTGCTTATACACTCTTATAATTGTATACAGCTTAGAAAAACTAAAGTATTTTTTAGATTTTTACCCTGATTTTGCATATATCTTTTGAAAAACTAAAATGTTACAACCTAGAGAATTTACATAATTTGGTCAGTTGTTCAGTGAATCAATTAGGATTAGTTTGGTTTTAGGTGACTAAAAAAACTGTTTTAATCCTATATATGTTCATGGGAAAATATCCAGAGCATAGATTTGATAGCTTCAAACTCAACTTGAGGTCGCAGAATGACAAAATAGTGGTCATCAGGTCTAGCTCCCATTCCTCCTAGTTTAAAATCCAGCAAAATGAAAAAAGACTCCTCTTCTCCACCTATTTAACAAAAGTCTGAAACTTAATTCTTACTGTTCTAAATTGCCTCATACCCAACCAAAAACCAATTACTATGCCAAGAGGAATGTTCTCCTGGCCGCCCCTCCACCGTCCCCGCACTCCCAAAGAACATGGTCAAACTGGGAGGGAAGTCGTATCACCCGGAGGAAAAGTGCTATTATCAAAAAAAGGATAAATTGTAGGCAGAAGTTCACTGCACTCATCTAATTAGGAGAAAGATGAGGGTCATTGTCTCTCGCTGTACAGTAGAAACTAGTCATGCCTAAGATTGGGGAAACTATACCCACCTATAACAATACATAGTTGTTTATTTTCAAATCTTATTTCTTATTACAGGGTAAAACTCAGTCAGACATGCTGTATGAGTTATCTGTCTAAAAGTCAGTTCAATGTTCTTGCTTTCTACAATATTGACTTGAGTTCAATAGTACAATAATTTAGATTTTGGGCTTTTTCCAATTGCTTTTCAAAATCATTCCCAGCAAACACATGCTGATAGCTTTATATTTTTCACCCTTTAAGAAAGCCTATTACTGGAATGCTGTTAGCTACTAAAACTAGCAGCTAAATTTTTCCATCATCCAGATAACATGAGCATGTGTCCTAAACCCTATCAGATGACTTCTATCAAATTAGAGAAATAAGAGGTAAGACTCAAATAAAACATGTAAACCAGTAGGTTATAAAGGCAAAACACCTCTTTCTCAGGATGAAAATTTTAAGTGACAAGTGACATATTCACACATATATATACATTCACTAACTGTATTGACCAACATTGAAAATGTATTCTTAATTGACATTAAAAGTGAATATATATGTTCACAATATTGACTAACATTGAAAATATATTCTTTTTAATGTCAATATTACAGGAGATGCAGGCTGAAATAAAAATCATGTAGTCTAGTGATGTGGATATGTGATGGACCAGATCATTGGGAATAGAATCAAATCAGATGCTGGCTTAAAATGCAAATTGCTGGCCAAAACCTTGATCTAATTATCTAATTACTTGCAGGTGGGATTTGAAAAAAACCATATATGAATTACCTCAGGTGGTAATGAGTTTGCAGACTAAACTTGAAAAAGGTGGATGATCCAACCCCCTTATTTTATAAATAGGGCTGTTGAAGCATAGAATGGGGAAATTATTTGCCAATAAATATCAGAACTGGGATTAAATTCGCATTTAAAACCATACCGATTGTTAGACTCTCTTACCTCTTCTCTTGCTTTATGCCTTTCTGTGTGCCCATTTCTGTAGGGTTATTGAGAGTGAATCTGGCTGACAGATAATCAAAACTGGTATGAAATTCTATTAGAAATATGTCTGGTTGTCAAATTTTATCAACGGGCTTTAACTGTTCCTTAGAGAATTCATTTTTTTTTTTTTTTTTTTGGCCATACAAAGCATCTGTTTGGTTTAATGCTTAGTTGGTTGGTTCTCAAACAAAACCATTCCAGATAAGGAATAGTGTTTCCCTTTGTCAAAGAGTCATATTTGGAAGATCAAAATCCACAAACTCCTGAACTTTCAAGTTCAGGAACCACTGGACCTGAAATGGGTCTACTTCATAGCACAGTCGTTTCCTATTGCATTCTGTACAATAAAAGTAGAGAAGAGACTGAGGAGATTATCATACTGAAGGCTTCTAGATGATATTTTTTCTTGTGTATCTTAGGTCTTCTTTTGCCATACATACAATTGTACCTAGATAATTTATTTGAAGTGGCTTTACATTGGAATTATTTGGCCTCCACGATCTTTCAATTTCCAGTGGATGAGCTTTCCTTTTCCTTATTTTCACTGTGACTGATTGAACTTTGCATCTTCTGCATTCAGCATGATGCCTGTACATAATATCACAGTATTCTGTGGAGGTTATATGTCATGGTAGTCGAGACACAGGGTCACTGGTGTGCTGGTAAGTGTTTAACAACTGACTCTTTAGGGGAATTAAAGTCCCTATTTGTAGTACTTTCCAATTTCCATGGTGAAAACAGTCAACCGTGGTCAATTTCAAACTAGCAGCATGATGTCACTGAATGCAGAGTTGTAAAGGGATGTGCTACATAGCTTGCCATTCTATAGTAATTCTACCATTAAGATTCAGAAAGCAGAAATAACCTCAAGATATAAATAAAGTAGAATGGTGTAAAATAATTACAAAGTGATAATTTTAAGTATTTATTATTTTGTTTTTAATGCAGTTTAATCAAAAGTTTGTATAATTTAATTTATGATAATGGCTATATTGAACAAACCAATACTCAAAATTCCTGAACATTTAATAATTAGTTTCTCGTGAGCTAGTATGACGTGACTTCAGTTGCCGCTGGAAAGGGGTATAGAGTCAAAAAGATTGTGATTTGAGTCGTGTCTTCTCCAACTACCAGCTTTCAGACTGAGCAAATCTACTTCACCTTGTGCCTCATTTTCCTTATCTATATAAGGAATAATATAAATGTCTCACGGGTTATATGAAAAATGAATGAGAGAGTATAATAAAATTAATTGTACCTGGAAATTAGTGAATTTTTTTTAGAGTTCAATGAATGTTAGCTTTTAGCAATAATAATAATAAATGTCGATTCAGTGATAGATGGTGAGTGAATAATTGTCTGAATCTATGGAGGAATGAAGAAACACATGGATACTTTTAAAGGGAGAGGGAAAAAAAGCTTTTTTGATTGCAAAAACGTAATAATAATAAAAATGAGCTGTGCCGTTCTCCAAAAATATCTGAAGAACAAATGAAATCCTCCATTCCAAAATGCTGGGTGGATTTAAGCAACTTCTCTGCTTTCTCTGGAAGTTCTGGGGCTTAGCATTATATAGTAAGAGACACAACATAACTTGCAATTAGTGGTGTCAGCAGACACTGAAAAGGCAGGGAACAATCAGTGCTTGTTACTCACTCCTAAATACAGTAGCCTTCCCTTTGGAGCACAAGTGTTAAATCCCTCTTTCAGACATTATATTTGTGTGCTCACAGCCTTCTTTCTTTGGAAAAGGGCTGAGTCTATCTTTTTCAGAATCACACCTCAGCTAATATCAAGTGTCATTGTGTTCCCTCCAGCTACTGCTTTCTCTCCTAAGATCTTGGAAGGAAACAGCTCTTTCCTGCTCACAATAGATTGATCCCAGTACACTTAGCAGTGCCTTGTGGGATTGTCTCTCGCACAGAAGGAAAGTCTGACATTTTGGGAACTGTGCTTCCTCTCACACGGAAAGGAGCCCTCTCCCTCAGAACTACCTCTTCCTCTTGAATCCAGTTAGGGCTTTAGTTCACTTTTATGTGCCAAGTGAGAGGAAGGAAAAAAAGATCTCCTGACAGCTGAGGGTCCAGGATATTCTGTGCAATCACATTGCTAGGAAAATCTAGCTTTCTGAATAATTCAAACAAATCCCCAAAGGGTGATGCAATCAAAGTGGAAATAGCTGACTCACAAAGAGGTCTTTGGAAGAATCTGTATCAATGTCTCAGGAAGAGAATACTGGGCCCCAATATTCAATTTCACATTCAAAGTAAGTCTATAACATTTTTTGATTATATTTTGCCGTCTTTTTTTCACAGGGTGGGGAGAGTTCTTGACATGTAAATAATGTACTTATTTTTGCTTAGTTCAAAAGCTAAATGCTAAGAGTATTTATGTGTTTGAGGGTACAAATCTACCTAGTTGTTTTATCCTAAACACTTTAAAATAAAGTAAAAGTATATAAAAAGTATCTCTGACAGCACTGGTAAACAAAGACAAAGGAAACGTTTCTTCAAAGGACAATAATAGAAAATGAATAGAGACTTGGAATAGAAGAAACACCTTAATTTGGTAAAGGATACCTACCAAAAGCCTGGATAAAGTCCAAACTTAATGGTGAAGCATTCCTCTTGAAATCAAGAGAAACACTAGGTAATCCACTCTGATTGTTTCTATTACCCTGGAGGTGTAAGTGATTACAGCAAGATAAGAAAAAGAAAATGAAAGTATAAGGATCAGAAAGAAAAGAATGAAACTGTTACTCACAAACACACAAAAGCTCAAAAGAATCTTCAAATAATTAGAAATAATAAAAGTTGAAGACAAGTTGTTAGACATAAAATCAAGTCAAAACATTCAAAGTAAATCTATATACCAGAATCAAACATTTAGCAAATTGATTTTTAAAAGTCTCCACCTATAACATTTTCATGGTACTGGGGAATAAAACTAAGAAGTGCCACTGTTAGTAGCAGGGAAGCTGTATGGGTCTGCAGCAACTCAATTCTTGCCTCCATGAAGAAAAGCATTCACCTGAGGGGCATAAGGCAACGTGAGAGACTGAGGCACGTTTTTGAGCAGGAGTGGAAGTTTATTAAAAAGCTTTAAAGCAGGAACAAAAGGAAGTAAATTGCACTTGGAAGAGGGCCAAGCTGGCAACTTGAGAGATCCAGGTACGCAGTGTTTGGCCTTTGACTTTGGGTTTTATAGGTTGGCATGGTTCTGGGGTTTGCATCTCTTCTTCCCTGGGGGTGGGCTGTTCGCATGCGCAGTGGCCTGCCAGCACTCAGAAGGGGCTGCATGTGCGGTGTGTTTACAGAAGTTGCGCACATGCTCACTTGAGGCATTTTTCCTTTTTGGTCCAGTCAGTGTTCCTAGAGGAAGGTCACATAACAGTTAAACTCTGCCATTTTGCCTCTTCCTGCACACGCTTGGGCCCACTGGCCCAACTCCTGAGATTTTTATCAGGAAACAGCTGATCTCCAGCTTCAGGTGTTTTCTGTCAGGAAACTGCCTTCTCCTGGTGCCAGCTGTGACTAATTATTATTTTAGTGAGACAGTTTAACAACCACCTTAGCATCATCTGATGGTTGCCTGACAATCCTGGAGTAGAGGGGAGCCTCTCCTGCCCTGCTTACGTCTGCCTAGCTACCTACTCTACCACTACCATGTTAATGGATAGGAAGATTCAACATCATAAAGTCATCAATTCTCTCTAAAATGACTGGTAAGTGCAATTCCAATCTAAGTTCCTGGAGGCTTTCTTTAAGTATTTTAAAAGCTGATTCTAAAATTTATACAAAAGAGGACAAAGATAAGCCATGACGCTTTTAAAGAAACCAGAGTTAGGAGGGATATGCCGTGTAGATATCAAGACATAGTGTAAATCTATAGTCACTATGACAGTGTGGTTTTTCTTAGTGATAGACAGAAAAAAATAACAGAATAGGAAAACTAGAAACACTTGGGAATTGTTGTGGGTTGAATTGTGTTCCCTAGAAAGATATGTTCAAATCCAAATCCCTGACACCTGTG
Source organism: Cacajao melanocephalus (assembly GCA_963573385.1). Taxonomy (NCBI): domain Eukaryota; kingdom Metazoa; phylum Chordata; class Mammalia; order Primates; family Pitheciidae; genus Cacajao; species Cacajao melanocephalus. The sequence goes on along the minus strand of CAUYLG010025879.1, from coordinate 60,070 downwards.
ACTGTGACCTTATTTTAGAAATAGGGTCTTTACAGATGTAATCAAGCTATAATGAGTTCATACTAGACTAGGGTGGGCACTAGTCTAATCACCGGTGTCCTTATAAGAAGAGACATGGAGGCACAGAGAGAGAGAGAAATGCAAGGGGGAAGGCAGAGATGAAATTATGCTTATACAAAACAAGGAATGCCAAGGCTTGCAGGCAACCACCAGAAGGAAGGAAGCAAGGAAGCATTCTTTCCCAGATCCCTCAGAGGAAGTATGGCCCCGCTGACACTGTGATTTCAGACTTTTAGACTCTGAAACTTCGAGATAATAAAGTCCTATTGTTTTATGCCACCCAGTTTGTGATGCCTTGCTATGGCAGCCCTAGGGAATGAATACAGGGCTATATACAAACAAAATCCTAAAGTCACAAATCATAAAGAAAATATCAACAAATGTTAATGACTTTAAAATGAAAAACAATTGTTTAAACATTTTGGATAAAAACTAGAAAGGCACATCTTTATTTCTTCTTATGGGAATTCTTTCTGTATTTTGAATACTAATCCTTTATCAGATCTATCCATCTATTTAATTGTTACCATCCCCCTTTCTGTCCATGATTCATCCCCCTTTCTGTCCATGATTCATCATCTACTCAATTATTTAAGTCCCAAACCTAGGAGATTTTAATTCTTCTGTTTGTCTTGCAGTGACATTCAATCCTTTAGCAAGTCTTTTTTGTTCTGCCACCATATATATCCAAATCTGATGATGTCTTAACATTTTTTCTGCTATCTCTCCAATCAAAGCTACCAAGCCTATCTCTAGGCTACTGAAGGAACTTTCTAACTCAACTCCCTGCCACCACTCCGCAATCACCATTCATCTGCAACAGATAATTCTCCAGTAAGCTACTTGCTATGGACTGAATGTTTGCACCCCTCTCCCCATTCACATGCTACAGCCCTGATCCTGAATGTGATGATATTTGGAGGTGGAACCCTCATGATGAGATTAGTGCTCTTGTAAGAGACTAGAATTTGGTTGTTTCTCTCTCGCTGTGTCTCTGTCTGTCTCTGTCTCTCTGCCTCTGTCTTTCTCTCTCTCTTTCTCTCTCATTCTGTCTCTGTCTCTCTGTCTCTCTCTCCCCCAAGTAGGAGAGAAAGTGAGACACAGCAGGAAAGCTGCTATTTGCAAGCCAGAAAAGGAGTCCTAGCCAGAACCAACCATGTTGGCACCTTGATCTCAGACTTCTAGTCACCAGACTTGTGTGAAAATTAATTCCTGTTAAGTCGCCCAGTCTGTAGTATTTTTGTTACAGCAACCTAAGCTGACTCGAGATACTACTTAAATAATCTAAAAAATAATAATAATAATTCTAGAGGTTGTCACACCCATGCTTAAAATCTTGCAGTGACTCCTAGAGGACTTAGAATAACGTCTAAGCTTCACTTCGTAGCTCTATAATAGATGTATCTAGAAACAAATGCCACCTATCCCTTTGTGCTTCTCATCTTCATACCAAACATCCAAGTTTTGTCAGAAGTATCTCATGGGACAAGGCTATATGCCCCTTAAATTTGTAATTGTTTAAAAAATTTCTTCCTTTATTATCCAAGTTACACATGAATTCTGATTATTTTAAAAATTCAAGCAATGTGTGAAGTATATAGAATACAACTTGAATGTCCCTTTTCATATTTCTTAATCTAACTTCTCTCCCAGGCAGTATCAACTACAAATAATTTGGCATGTTCTGGATTTTTATCCCTTTATTTATATACTTATATTACAGTAGGTAGCTAGTAAAACATGAGAAGGGGAGGAGAGTGGCTCCCTTCCCCCCACCACCAGGAGTGTGACAACCATCAGGTGATGTTCAGACGGCTGTTAAACTGTCTCTCTAAAATAATAATTAGTTGTAGTTGGCACCAGGGAAAAGCTGTCTCCCAGTGGATAGAAATACCCGAAGCTGGTGATCAGCAGTTTCCTAGTTAAGATCTCAGGAATCGGGCAAGTGAGCTTGAGCATGTGCACTAAGAGGCAAAATTGTGTATGTAAGTGGGGTATGAACATTGGACTGGATCAGAGCTATAGCATGTGAATGGGGAGAGGGGCGCAAACATTCAGTCCATAGCAAGTAGCTTGGGGGAGAATTATCTGTTGAGAGTGAATGGGGGTTGCAGAGTGGTGTCAGGGAGCTAAGTTAGAAAGCTCCTTCAGTGGCCTAGAGCTATACAAGGGTAGTTTTGACTGGAGAGATAGCAGCAAAAAATGGTGAGGCATCATCAGATTTGGATATATATGGTGGCAGAACCAAAAAGACTTGCTGAAGGATTAAATGTCACTGCAAGACAAACAAACAGAAGAATTAAGAAAACACCTCAAATGAGTATGCATGCAACTTCAGTAAACACACTACACATGTGGCCCCTCCCAAATGCTGGCAGGCCACTGCGCATATGTACAGCCCACCCCAAGGGAAGAATCAGGGGAGGTGGGTTACAACCACCCAGTAGCAGCATACCAACATGTAAAGCCCCAAGTCAAAGTCAAACAGCATGCTTATCTCTCAAGTCACCGGCTTGGCCGTCTTCCAAGTGCACTTTACTTCCTTCCATTCCTGTTCTAAAGGTTTTTTTTTTTTGTTTTTTTTGTTTGTTTGCTTGTTTGATTTGTTTTTTTTGGGACAGAGTCTTACCAGGTGCCAGGCTGGAGTGCAGTGGCGTGACCTTGGCTCACTGCAACCTCCGCCTCCCAGGTTCAAGCAATTCTCCTGCCTCAGCCTCCTGAGTAGCTGGGACTACAGGTGCACGCCACCACGCCCAGCTAATTTTTTTGTATTTTTAGTAGAGATGGCGTTTCACCATGTTGGCCAAGATGGTCTCGATCTCTTGACCTCGTGATCTGGCCCGCCTCGGCCTCCCAAAGTGCTGGGATTACAGGCATGAGCCACCGCGCCCGGCCAGGCTTTTTAATAAACTTTCTCTCCTATTTCAAAACTTGCCTCAGTCTCTGACTCTGCCTTATCCCCCTCAGTAAAATTCTTTCTTCTGAGGAGTCAAGAATTGAGCTTGCTACAGACCCATATGGATTCACCACTGCTAACACACACACACACACAGATTTTTAAAAAACAAGTAGTGTTACATTATTCCCATTATCATACAACTTAATTTTCCCCTTCTCTGGTATCTTCAGGACTTTCCACATAGTACATATGGATGTATTTTATTTTTCAATATTTCATAGGATGAATATACCAACATGCCTACTACATACCAAAATGTGGTTAAGATTTCACCTATTAAGGGAATTTAATTTTTTTCTCTTTTTCCAATAACATATAATGCTGCAATGAACATCTGTGCACACACAACTTTGTGCACATGTAGGAACATCTCCTATGGAGGTATCATGACATATACATCAATACTTAATTCAAGTCTGATAAGAGAGGTTATATTGGTGAAACCCTATAATATGGTCCAGAAAATTCATGATGTGAACTCACAAGATCTCTGAAGATTCTCTAAACCCTTGGACGAAGTGTTTGTCAAATTATCATGTTTTCATGATAGTTTTGTTCTCTGTTTTAATCTTTTATTAAAATCACTTGCTGTTTAAAAACAAAAGTCTGTATCAGGAAGCAGAAGCAGAAACTTTCAGAGGACAATAAAGTGATAAGGAGAATGAGATTTGTAGTTAGGACAAACTTGCTTTCTGTCCTGGGGTCAGTGACTTAAACTCTGTCTCTGTGTCCTTGTCAATAAACTGGAAAAAAATAGTAACTACTTGTAGATTTGAGTGTAGGTCGGAGTAGGGAGAAGAATGACATTATGAATGCAGAGTACTAGCCTAGTGCCTAGGCTGCAGTGAGCACTTACAAATAATAACTGAGAATCTATTCATAGTATTTTATTTATTATTAATGATGTAATTATTATCATGAATTGACTCCATTTGACACCAACCATTCCACACACATAGTTTTATTTAATCTACCCACCAGCTATGCAAGTGCTTGTCATGCATCAGGCTAAGCAACCTTCATGTTGTGTGTACTAGGAAACATGTTTGTATACAGGAGAGAGAGGACACATTCGAATTTGAGGAGAAATTAAGAAAGATATCATTAACAAAGCTAAAGTAAGCCCAAAGTGAAAGAGAAAGGAAATGGTCATCAGAACCTGGAGAGAGGTAGACAGAGAGAGTGAACTAAGAGGAGCTGTGGCCTTCCTTAGAGGTGGCCAGAAGGGAGGAAGCTAGAGAAATCAACACTCTGACCTCAGGCTCCTCTCACCCTCAGGTCTGCTGATGCTTCCACTGGACAAGCAGAATTCAGAGGGTGAGGGATTCCATTGAGATAGTCTGTATTACTCAGTCTTGCAGGTCAAATAAGGCAAAAAGAGGATCTGAGAAGGAGTGGTTCTACCTTGCACACATAACTGATTACATAATCTTTGCCTCAATTCTAGTGGATGTGTGTAACTCTTCCCCCATTTTCAGTGAGAGAAACTGAAGCTTAGAGTGGTTATACTAATTGTCATGGGCTCTGAGTCTAGACAGTCTCAGTTACAAGCTACGGATTTCACTTCAAACGTGACGATTACACCTCCCGCATAGGTAAAGAGACTAAGTTTTTTTTTTATTTATTTTTTATTTTTTAAGATGGAGTCTAGCTCTGTTGTTCAGGCTCTGTTGTTCAGTAGTGCCGTCTCGGCTCACTGCAACTTCCACCTCCCAGGTTCAAGCAATTCTCCTGCCTCAGCCTCCCAAGTAGTTGGGATTACAGGAGTGCACTACCATACCTGATTAATTTTTGTATTTTTAGCAGAGATGGGGTTTCACCATGTTGACCAGGCTGGACTCGAACTCCTGACCTCAAGTGGTCCACCTGCCTTGGCCTCCAAAGTGCTGGGATTACAGGCGTGAGCCGCCCCCGCAGCCGAGACTAAGTCTTAATCAGGTAAAAAGCTGGATCAATCCCAAAAGAAAGAACTAGCATTTCCCAGTTCTGCCATATGAGCACCCATAACATAGCAACCTGCGAGAAGCAAACACTTGAGATTTCTCCTCATAGTAACAAAGTATAGAAACAAAGACCCCAATAGTACTCATTGAAGTAATCAACTGGTTATCACCTGACGTGGGGGAGCAGTCATCTTTAGAAATTATTGAAAATCATCAGAGTGGCACAGAAAATATCATGGAGTAAACTAGTGTTTGCCAACCTGCATTTTATAACTGCCAGAGGTACCTACAGATATTCCAAGGGTTTATGTTGTTATAGATGTTGGGGTTCTGCTTTCATTTTGATTTTTTTAAAGGATAAAATAATTAGGTAAAGCATTTTCTGTTAAAACAAAAAAAAAGAATAGTTTGAACACTTACAGCTCTTGTTGGTAATTTTGAGGTATGTAGCTGTTGTTCACTCAGTGAAATGGTGTTGACCAATAATTACAGAGTTTTGATTGGCTTTACTTATTTTTTAGTCATATATTGCTTAAGTTATACTGTAACAAAACAGAATAGAGATAGGAAGCATGAGAAAAGCAAGAAATTAATGACCATGAAAATCATAAGTATCTTAGAACCTAAAAGATTGGTATCTTCTAGATTCATACATTGATCCACTTGATCAAATTGATATATTCTAGATTCATTCATTGATCTATGTGATCATAATTTTTAAAGAACTCATTGGGGTATCTCTGTTGCCTCAACTCCTGTTGCTCAATAATGGAAATTCTGTGGTGATTTACTTAATTTGGCTTTTGATTTATTAGAGATAATAAGAACTATCCATATAATGAGTTATTTGCACAAATATGTTGCAAGCAGAAGTCCTGAATGTTTTATTAACTTGTCACTTGGAAAAAAAAAAACAAAAACACTAGAAATAAACCTGTTAGCTTTATTTAAAGTGAAAAAAAAAAATCCAAGCATTCCAAACAATCAAATGATGAAGCTGTTTCAAAAAATCTATTTTGATGCTGGAACACCTGTTAAATTCCAGTCTCTGTTTTAATAACCATATAATCCTCAAACAAAGTAAGATCTGATATACTTTTACAATGCAGTTTGTTACAGAATTAATTCAAAGTCAACTATCTGGTGTTTTTGCCCTTTTCTAGAGGAGAAAAAATGGTATTTCTTTTTTACTTATAACATGATTACTATTGATCACTTTGAAATTATTTTATTATATGCGATAGAGCTAAATCTTTTTTAAAAATAAAATCACTTTCTATGATAGGCCATAAAGGAAATAATGAAGTTGTTTATGCACCTGACGAAGGATTTATGCTACATTGCTGTATGTAGTAGAGGTTTGTTGTTTTTGTCCATTGTTCGTCAGCATCGTTTTCTCTCCATCTGGCTGCACTGGCTAGAGTTTCCTTTGTTTACTATCCTCTCCCAATTATAGTCCCATATGGTTTAGGTGACACTGGCCTGACTCTGCCTTATTGATGGGGCACCTTGACCCAGACCAAGAAAATCTGGACATGGAATGCCCTGACCCCAGTGATTGGTTCAGAACTAGATCATGAATGACCTACACTGGGCTAATGACTTTTACTGCAACCAGTAAGGAGGCTCATGGAAAGACATAAGATTGGAATGAGCTTAGTGTTGCTTACAAAGAGCCTGTCTGAGAAGAAAGCAACACAGAGAAAACCAGAGCTAAGTGACAGGTAGATACGGATTACTGATGACATGTTTGAGCCCCTGGATCTAGCTGTTACTGAACTCTGCTGGACTTCTCAATTATGTCAAGCAATAACTTGATAGATGACTTTGAGTAAATGAATTTCTCTGAATTTCAATACTCTTGTCAGCCAAAGTAACAAATAGAAGCTCTCTAAAAGAAAAGGATATTTTCCTGGAATTGAGCATTGCAATACTCATTCCATAGTAAATGATTTGCATATTCAGAGGAAGACAGAGGTTTTTAAAGGAAAAGGAATGAGGAGGATTACATAATTGTTTTGAAATAATTATCCTTTATTACAAATGTCAATAATAAGGGTGATGCCAGTCTGAAGTTGGACAAGCAGTTGGTGAGCAAATGTCCTTGCAGAAGTATGCTTTTGTATTAGGTTGCAATGGCCTTTGTGCAAGGTTGTGGGTTTTGCAGACCCTTTTTGTTTTCAGGCATGCAAGCATGAGAACCCTCTTTTCATGGTTTTCCCTGGCTCTTTATGTCAAGAGAATTTTTTTAACATTGATAACTCCATATTGATTCTGACAACTTTTACATCCTCATCCATAAAATGAAGGCATGAGATAAGATGACTGCCTAAGACCTGTTTCAAATCTCACAGTTTTTTGATACTGTAATTGACCATTCATTAGTGGCTCCATGTTTCTGTTCAGCAGTTCTTGTTCCTTTTCCTCCTGGCACAGAAACTATACATATTTCCCTACCTCCTTTGTATCTGGATGTAGAATATGACTGACTTTTATCTGGTAAAATGTGAGAAGTGGATTTGTGTTATTTCCAAGCCAAAATAGTTAAGTCATGGGTGTGCCTTTCCTATGGCTCCATTCTGCTCAGCTGAATGGAGAGGAAGTTGAGCATTTAGAGGAAGGAGGAGCCACAAAATGGAAAGTAGAAGGCTGCCTGGCCAGGAATACTCTTATTGGACTGTGATGGGAGTAAGAAACAACCTTGATTTTGTTACTCCACTGCAATGTTAGGGTTACCCGTTAATGCCTCTAACTAAGCCTAAGAGACTATATAAGTTGACGGTGGGTAGAGAGAGATGATAGAGCAAAATAAACTTGGATTTCAATTTAGGGAGCTCTCTGCCACCTACATGGATATAGTTTCTCAACCTGCAGGTGAAATCCTTATTCCCTTGACTTATTCTCTCTTCCTGGAATCCCCATTGCTCCATAATAATTTCCATCAGTGTTTTAAAAAAAGTCCTCATTTTCATAGTTTTCTTTCTCCCCATACGACTTCATTTCTTTTTCCACTCATTCCAAAGCAGAAGGAATTTGGAAATTGAGTCATATTTTAAAAATCTTCCTTTTGGAACTTGTCCAAAATCTTTGATTAGCCTGAACCCATACTATCACCTCTCAAGCACTCTTTTGCTATAAGTCATATCTTGTGTTTTAGAAGTGAATATTTTTCCTTCATGCCCACAAATTTTGGTACTAGACAAGAATAAAATATGGTAATTTCCTGACATTGAGTTTGTTAAATTATGCACTGATGAGGCTTCATATTTCTTCTTCTAATTAGAGGGTAAGATCTGAGTAATAGCAAGTAAATTGCTGCAACATGTCTAAACGTATTATTTTATTTTGAATGACACCCTAGTAATAAAAAGGACTAGTTTCACAACAAATCTTTTATCTTTAAAGGTCAAAATATTATGTATTTTTGAAAGCTTTCCTACCTGTGAAACATATTCTGGGAAATATAATACCCTGCCTTATAGGGAAAATAATTAGCAAGGGATATGGATGCTGTCTATCAAAGGATTATTAAAATATGAAGGATTACATAAAAGAGCTTTTTCTTTGCATTTTCTAAATTGTACAAGTAGAATTTCGTCAACTACATGAGAATCTGAAGTAGATAACTGCCAGGGTTTATTCATCAAATAAGGGCAAGAATACTTAGGATCATGATATAGGTTGCCAGTGACATCTTTGATTAAGTTAACATGAACATTTGCCCTTGAGTTCCATCAAAATGAGGACACTATGTATAAAACAATCTTTGTAAATTTTTTGTTTAGGGTCGGAGACTCAGGAGGATGATTAGATGACCTCTCAATACCCCTTCAATTATGACTAGATTAAGATTCACTTTTTGTTATCTATAAAGAGAGCAAAGGTGGTCAGTGCTATTTATTTTGTCAACTGAAATTGGGTCTCTTTAAAAATTCTATCCATGGGGTGGGACACAGTGGTTCATGCCTGTAACCTCAGCATTTTGGGAGGCTGAGGTGGGAGGATTGCTTGAGTACAGGAGTTCAAGATTGGCCTGAGTAACGACTCCATCTTTATTTTAAAAAAAAACAATTCCAATTCCCTAAATTGGAATCCAAGTTTACTTTGCTCTATCATCTCTCTCTACCCACTGTACACTTAGGCTTAGTTAGAGGCATTAATGGTTAACCCTAACATTGCAGTGGTGTAACAAAATCAAGGTTATTTCTTACTCACATCACAATCCAATGAGTACTCCTGGCCAGGCAGCCTTCTGTTTTCCATTTTGTGGTTCCTCCTTCCTCTATAGATCCTCAGAGTCCTCTCCCTTCAGTTGGGCAGAATGGAGCCACAGGAAGGGAAGGCACACCCACAACTTAACTACTTTGGCCTGGAAAGGACACAAATCCACTTCTCACATTTTACCAGACAGAAGTCAGTCATATGTCTATATCCAGATTCAAAGGAGGCAGGGAAATATATACAGTCTGTGTGCCAGGAGGAAAAGGTACAGGCACTGATGAACATGTTATACAGACTCTGCTACACTGCATCTCTCTCTTTGTCTCTCTCCTATCATCCTTACAGAAGCAATATTGCAGAAATGTTAAGATGCAGAGTTAAGTATGCTCTAGCATCAGACTGCCAGAATTCAAATTGAGAATCTGCTCTTGCTAGCTATACGATGTCGGGCAACCATGTGAGCTTCCTGAGTATGCTACTCTGTAAAACAGGAATAATGAAAGCACCTTCTCATAGCATTGCTGTGAATAGTAATAAATTAATGCCCATAAAGAACTTAGAATATGCCTGGAACTTAGTTACTTCTCAATATCTGTGTCAGTTGGAATTCTGGATTGCAACAGAAACAATTTTGTTGACTTAAGCAAAAAAGAGTTTGTGAAGGGACCAGGGCGTCTGCAGAAACAGGCGTAGAAAACAAGCAAAAAGCGAGCAATCTCTAGAGGGCCAAGCATCAGGAACCAGAGCCGTTTCCCCAGCTGATCAGATCCATTTATAGATTCATAGGTCACTTCCGCCACTGCATTCCTCCAGTTGCCATCACACCCTGGAACACTTATTCAAATTCCAACAAGAGACTGTCTCCTTAGCCAAGCTGGAGTCGATTGCCTGCCCCTCAACTTGGCAGGGTGTAGACAAAGTGAATTTGATTCCACTTGCTTTCCAGGTCCCAGAAATGCACACAGTGGCACATTTCTAACAAGAGAAGTTGTTTTAATTGTCATGGTACCTTGCCATGATTGGATACTGGATAAGCAAAATAATAAATAATAATAACTATTCATTATATGATCCATCTCCCCATCCATCCACTTATCCCCCCATCCATCTATTCATCTATTTATCCATCCACTCACACAGACATAGATACGTACATATTTGCCAATAAACACACATCACCAGATTTCAATCATGTTCTTTATATCCAAGTGCCCATAAAAAAATGAGACTTTCAGGGGAAGCTTTTATGGACCTAATTCTCCCCAAGGCTTATGTCTCCCTGAGCAGTAGATAAAAAATATTGCAGCCTGAAAAGAATTGGCTTGAAAGAATTAGAGCCCCTGCCTAAATGCCTAACATAATACAAAGGAGTTGACTCCAGCCCCAGGGTAAATGGGATCTTATGTTTCATAAAGCAAGATGTTTGTTACGATAGCAGAACAAAATGGCTTTGGTCAAATCTCAAGTCTACATGCATCTAAAGCAAGACTGTCGCTCTTAAATTCAGATTAAAAATTTATACAAAATGCAAAAAGTGTGTACAAATTCTGTTTAAAATTCTCTTTACAGAACCAAATGAGTTGCCATTGCTACTAAGCTCCTATTCTATCTGAGATGTATTTAACACTTTGAGCAGAGTTTAAGTCTTTCTTTTGGAACTAATAACCTCATTTAATTTGCAATTTCTGTATGAGAACTGACTCAAAATTTTTTCTTAAATTACATTATACTTCAGTGAAATTCCAATTTAGCCCTTGGGATCCCCTATTATGACAGCCCCCACAAAAGATTCTGTATTTTAAAGGAGTTCATAGTTTTGGCATTTTAATACCATGTTTTTCAGGAATTAAAATTCAGTCACTAAAATGTGCTGCACTGCAGTTGTAATAGTCACGCTCTTGCATCTACCTCCCACCCCGTACTGTTTAGGTGCAAGGCACCATACTAAGATATTTACATAAATCAGTTCATTCAGTCCTCACAACAACTTATGACATCTTTTTTCTTTTTTTCATTTTATACATGGGAAAATTGAGACCTGCATCATAAGCTGTTAACCTAATTTCACATGCATATAAATGATGTTATGGGAAATCAAACCCAGTAGTCCTATTCTAGAATGCATGCTTAACCACTATACAACCTTGCAGATCTATTTTTCTGTCTCTCTTTAACAGAGTTGGTTCATTGGCAACCATGACTGGTATATGTTGTCCTCATTATCTTGATTAATATTATCAAGGTTGGATGCCTCATCCAGGGACCAGCTGGGGTAGTTCTACTGGAAATCTGGAATTGAGATTAACAGATTGCTGTTTAGTGTGTGTTAGCTTGAAGAAATGGATGAGGTATAATCTGAGAAGTGTTTGGGTAGACATAGTCTCCAAATCTGAGAAGTGTTTGGGTAGACATAGTCTCCACATGACATGGGGCTGAGTAATAGGAAAATCTAAATGGCAGACAGCAAAAAATATTACCAAGACATGCCAAGAGGAGCTCTGCATATTTCTTAAGCCATTTCTTAATTTGTTTAATTAGCAGTTGGTAAAACAAGAATTTAATGGCAACCTCAATGGCAATAGCAATATTAGAGACATCCTTTCCCAGATTTTCATAAGTACAACTATTTCAGTACACAAGAAAATCTATAGAATCCCATAAATTAGACAGCACTACAGGAACATGTACCTGTTATTTACTTTGCTATTGTGCTTCGAATTGACAGTTTTTAGCACTTTACATAATTCATGTTAGCAGCCCCAAAAGTATCTTGCTTGTAGGCTTTTATTCTGAATAAAGTATCGGTACTTAACTTATTTTTTAAGCGCGTCCTTTTAAAATAAGGTGCCTCTATTTATGATAGCAAAGACCTGGAACCAACCCAAATGCCCATCAGTGATAGACTCGATAAGGAAAATGTGGCACATATACACCATGCAATATTATGCAGCCATAATAAACGGTGAGTTCATGTCCTTTGTAGGGACATAGGTGATTCTGGAAACTGTCATTCTCAGCAAACTGACACAAAAACAGAAAATCAAACATCGCATGTTTTCACTCATAGGTGAGTGTTGAACAATGAAAACACATGGACACAGGGGAGGGGAGCATCACACACTGAGCTCTGTGGCCAAAGGCCGGAGAGCCCCTGGCAAATCACTGATGTAAGTCCAAGAACCCAAAAGCTGAAGAACTTGGAGTCCGATGTTCAAGGACAGGAAGCATCCAGCATGGGAGAAATTTGAAGCCCAACTGACTTAGCCAGTCTAGTCTTTCTACATTTCTCTGCCTGCTTTTATCCTAGCCACACTGGCAGCTGATTAGATGGCGCCCACCCAGACTGAGGGTGGTTCTGCCTTTCCTAGTCCACTGACTCAAATGTTACGCTCCTTTGACAACACCTCACAGGAACACCCAGGAACAATACTTTGCATCCTTCAATCCAATCAAGTTGACAGTATTAACCATCACACACACACCTTAGCACATCTAAGTTAAATACTCTACTCCTCTATCAGTTATAGAATCAGAAAATGTAGACTTCAATGTTGAACCACTACTTCGTGTGTATTTGTGTGTGTGTATTTTATTAAGACCAAATTCTTTGTTAGCCAGAGTATGTCTGTCTTTTAGAAAACAACAACAACACTAATTCAGTAAGTTTTGCTTTTTTATAGCACAGTCGTTTTCTTTTGGGGGGAATTTTTTCTTGGGAGGGCAGCTTCAAAAAATAGATACACATATATTTTCTTCACATAGCCCAGGGTTTTTCAGCCTCAGCATTCTGACATTTTGGGCCTGTATTAGTCCGTTTTTACACTGCTATAAAGATACTACCTGAGACTGGGTAATTTACAGACAACAGAGGCTTAATTGACTCACAATTCCACAGGGCTGGAGAGGCCCCAGGAAACTTACAATTGTGTCAGAAGGCAAAGGGGAAGCAAGGCACGTCTTACATGGTACAGGAGAGGGATAGAGCACAGGAGAAACTGCCCCTTTTAAACCATTAGATTTTGTGGAAACTCCCTCACTATCATAAGACCAGCATGGGGGAACTGCCCCCATGATCCAGTCACCTCTCACCAGGTTCCTCCCTCAACAAATGGGGAAGACAATTCAAGATGAGACTTGGGTAGGGACAAAGAGCTAAACCATATCAAGGCTGGATAATTTTTTGTTGTAAATGACTCTCTTGTGCATTACATATAAATATACATATATTCATTTGAGACAGGGTCTCAGTCTGTCACCAGGGCTATAGTACAGTGGCATGATGACCACTCACTGCAGCCTTGACCCTCTTATGCTCAAGTGATCCTCCCACATAAGCCTCCTGAGTAGCTAGTACTACAGGCATGCACCACCACACCAGGCTGCTTTTTTAAATTTTTGTAGAGACAAGTCTTGCTATGTTGACCAGCCTTAAGCAATCCTCCTACCTCAGCCTCCCAAAGTGCTGGGATCGCAGGCATGAGCCACCACACCCAAACTTCATTGCAGGATATTTAACAGGATATTTAGCATTTGAGACTCTACCCAGTAGATGTCAATTCCCTTCCACCCCAACATGTAACAACCAAAATGTATCTCCAAAGGTTGCCAAACGTCCCCAGTGGGGCGTGGGGCAAAAGCAACTCCAGTTGAGACATAGAGAAGAGACACAGGGTTCTCACACAGTAGGTACTCAATATGTGGGTTTAAGTGTGAACAAAAAAAACTGTTTCCCACTGCTCTTGGGGATAAGGCACAGCATCTAATCTTGGCGTTTGTAGCTAATATGGTCTAGTCACAGTTTACCAGATAATTTAGATCTTAATCCATGCATCCCCTGCTTCCTTCTCTCCATCCACACTCACTGCTCTCATGGGATTTAGCAGCAGTTGGTGTCTCTCTATGTTATGACCTTCTTGTCCTTTCTTCCAGGAACCTACTTTCTGTTTATTGTTCACAGCTCACTCAAGTGATACATCCTCATGGAAATGACAGTGAGATCTTTCCTTTATGGATTTCACCTTCCCTTTATGGGTTACAGCCACTCTTCATACTTTGTCTCTCCTTAGCTCTTGTCTTGGTTGAAAGTTTGTATTTGTCTGTGGATTTTTGATAAATGTCTCTCTTCCCCATTAGGCCTTCTGTTCCTTGAGGATAGGAACCAGGACCAGCTTTATTTTGCTCTTTGGTTCTCATTTTTCCCAACTGTTGCTCAGCATCCAGCACAGTTCCTGGATCACCCTGGATACAAGTATTTGAATAAATGAATATATGAATAAATGATTCAAAGGACTGTTTCCTAGCAGACTATTTTAAATATCCTACTCCCTTGTTCCAGTAGGTAAAGACATTTAAATTCAGATAGCTGCTTACAATCAACAAGATGCCCTTTTATTTTAAAATCTTGACTTAGCTTTGTCCATTCAATGGATCCCTCAATGTTGTAGAAATAGCAGTAATTTACAAGTGATAATTTGAATTAAAATTAGCTAATTCAGAACATCCCAGAACAGTGGTTCTCAAACTTGAATGCATTGAAATCACCAGGAGTGCTTACAGGACTAAGGTGAGCCCACATCCAGAGTTTCTGTAAGTAGAGGCCTGGATGTGGCTGAAGAATTTGCATCTCTGTTAGGTTGTAGGTTCCTAGGTGATGCTGATAATTCCAGCTGGGGTGCCACATTTTGAAAACCTCTGTCCTAGAATAAGGAGAATCACAGAAATCCAATGGGGGTCTGAGCATCTCTCAGTAGTAACTTTTTTGCCAAAACAAAACAAAACACTATTCCAATAACCCTTTCACTGAAAATTGAACTTCAGAATGGTAAATCAGAATGGAAAAGGCATAACCACACAGCTATCTAAGCAGCAGAGTCAAGAAAGTGATCCAGCCCTGATTACAAAGCCTGTGCCCTTTAGCTGTGCCTATAACTTGCCAAATGGGAAGAATTGCTGAAGGCATTTGTTAATTGTACAGGCAAGTCTCTTGATGAACTGGGTTTGAAAAACACTGCACTGGCTTTAATTTACTGCCTCTCACTCAGAGACACAATGCTGTGACTGGGACTACCCCTGGTCCCATCTTTTGCCCGAGCTACCCCCAGGCTGTTCCATCACTGAACTATGATACAAACCAACTTACCTGGTACTTCTACTGGGATCTCTCCAGAGATGAGCAATAGTGTGCTGCAGTTATGTAAAGCTGCAAAGCAAAAAGGGCCCTTTTTATTTTTTTGAGCATCAAGTTTTATTCCTTGGTGAGCAATTTAAGACTCTTTTTAATTAAAAACAGGGCTATTATAGACTGTAAGAGAGAGAGAGAGAGAATGTGTGTGTGTGTGTGTGTGTGTGTGTGTGTGTTTGTGGTGTGTTTAAAGTAAAATACAGATTTCAGGTGAGCCTAATGCTTAAGATAAACAAATCATTCCCCACCATCATACATTCATACATCCCCAACCAGAAGAATTCTAATATCTTTTCTCCTGTTGGGGTAATTTGGTGACAAGTTTAAAAGCTTGTTTGAATCAATACATGAGAAAGTTCTAATATCAGTCAGGGAAACAGTGAGAACATCAAAGTATAATCTACTTTCTATTAGGGCGTGAAGGTCACTTTTATTCCTGAATGGCAGATAAAAGGTGACTCAGACAACATTCCTACCTAACTTCATGAAATTAATGATCCTGTGGGGCTAGGGTTGCCAGATAAACTACAGAATGCCTAGCTAAATTTGAATGTCAGATAAGAATATCCCATGCGATACTTGGGATTATACCTATACTAAAAACGTTATTTATTGTTTATCTGAAATTCAAATTTAACTAGGTGTTCTATTTTCTCTCCATGTAGACCCAACAATCCTAAGTGGGGCAGTAAGCAAGTATCTATGCTGTTATAATGCAATTCTCATACTGGTTGGACAATGAGAATTACTTCAAGAGAATTACAAAGGAGGTGATTTCAGAGGAGGCAGAAGCCACATCTGGTTGAGAAACTTAAAGAAGACAATTCAGGAGGCATAATCAAAGTTGAGTTTTGAAAGATAAGCAAGATTTAGAAGAAGCAAGGTCTGCAAGAGTGTTCCTGTCTTGAATGCAAAGGTACAAAGACAGGAAACTATGAGCAGATTTAGTTCACTGGAGCATAGATTTTGCATCAAGGACATAAAGCTGGAAAGGGGTGGTGAAGCCAGGGTACAAAGGTCACAGTGAGCTAAGGCACTTAGGGTTAATCAGTTCCATAGGGACTGGGGAAACTCTGATGGTTTTATTGGATCTGGGCTTCAAGAAAGGTTAATCTGGCAAGAGTTTATAGAATGGACCAGAAGGGGAAGATCAATTAGATGGCTATTTCCTGGTCTATGTCACTGTTTTTCCAAATATGGGTCATATCTTATTTAGCAAGTTGTAAAATCAATTTAATTGCTTATGGAAAGCATTAAAAACACACACAATAAAACATTAAAAAATAGTGTATATCAGCAATCATTGCAGTTCAGTGTTGCTTTAAAAATCACTTGTTTGTTTCATGAAGGGGTGGGTGGTAAGTGATGGGTTGTGGTATAAAATGTGCTTCTTAGGGAGCTGGGGTCCAAAACATTTGAAGGCCATTGGTCTATGCTATGGATAGGTCACTTGGTTTTCTTTGCTATGTCCATGCTACCTTCTCAAGCAATCAGGTCTTTCCCACTGATTTTGGCAGTGGCAGCTCAGTGTGCTATATGATCCCAGCTCAGCCAAAGACATCTAGATGAGGGTGAACATCTAACCCAAAAGAAAAGAATATACGGGCAACCTGAGCCAATCATCCCATCTTGAGGAGAGGTCCGAAAGACAGCGCCTGAGGTTACATGGCATTGTATGCTGCAGCTGTAAGAATATAAGAAACCTAGCCAGTCCCCAATAGATGGAGAGAGGTGAGACCCAGTGAAGTTGTTTACGGGCAAAGAGAGTGATTTTGGGTTCCAAATTTCCAGCTCTAGTCCTTATGTGGCCAGGCTGTTATTGCTGACCCATGGATATGTGAGAGATTGCCTACAGTGCCTGTGTTTTTATTTGCAATAAATTTCCCCTTTTCTTAAGCATGCTGGAGCAGGTCCAGTTTCTTGTTACCAACTGCTCTCTCACCAAGGCAGACTCTTGGGCAGTGATAATATCAACAACTAAATATTTATTGTGTAAATATATAATGACAATTATTTATTTGGTGCCTTTGTGTGCCCAGAAACCATAGGCTAGACAATCCACTGGTCATGGCCATCACAAATATGAATCCTTACCAACACCCTATAGGTTCTATATCTTTACAAACGCAACCACTAAGTCTCTAAGAGATTAACCAAATAGCCCTGGGTCACCTGACTACTAAGTGACAGCAGGAACTTGCCCAGGCTTATCATCCACCACAATCAGTGCTTTTGTTACCATATCACTTCCTGTGGTGAGTAAAGAGGAAAGACAAGGCAGAGATGACAAGATCGCAGCCCTGTGACTAGGAAAGTTGTTTAAACTCAAGCCATGTTGTTCTTTCCCTTTTAATGTATCTCTTCAACTTTACATTCTGGCAGCAGTCAGTCAATCTTGCAGCATGAGACTGTTTCCAATAAAACCCCAAATGAAGTGGAAATAACTAGTGTGTAGTTAATTTGATCAACAGTCAAACCATACAATTCAGATTTAAAACAAAACAAACAAACAAACAAAAAACCTTCTTTAGAAATAATTTATCTTCCTTGATTGCTGGGTTCAGTTCTGTACTGGCTCCATGTGTAAGACTAGCAAGACCCTGCAGAGGCCATCGACAGGTGTGTAATGGCAGGACCATTCAGTCCTCACCTATTCCCTTGGTCTGTTTAGTACTGTGCCCACCTGTCTTCCTTTCTCTCATGTGGATTGAGGGGGACCGACCCAAGGCTGCTGTGCACATCTGCCTACTCTAAACCACTAATGGTTCTATTTCCTTCAGGATACAATTCACATTATGATATTAAGGACCCTCCAGAACCTGGACCTGACCTGAAATATAGGAACTCCCAACTTACATTCCACAGCTCATTCTTACATTCATGCATGCATTTATTCATGCATGTATTTGTGCAAAGAATGTTTTTGTTTCTACCATGTGACAGATCTGTTTTAACTTACTGGACACTCAAAAATTTGATAATAACAATAATAATAATGAATATTTACCATGTGCCAGGCATAGGCCACGTTCTAGGCAACACAATTTATTTGCACTAACAAATGTTATGGTCATCATAAATATAGGACATGAGTAACATTGTCATCCATTTTACATTTGATGAAACCAAGGCGTAAAGAGAGTGACTGCATTCCTTATTGTTCCCACTGCTAGAATGAGGCCTACACAGCTCCTGTCCCCAAGCAGCTTACTGTCTAGAAGGAGAAATAGATGTGTAAACATAATTAAATGCAAATGGAATGTATAATAATGGAAGTATGATAAAAAGGGTCAATCTCATCATATCAGTTTACTTGTTATCCCCCAAGCACCAGTAGCAAATTTCTACTCTTTGCCTTTGTTTACAGATCTCCCTTGACTGGAGTCCACTTCCAACCTATCTAGTTTATCTAACCACACTGCTACATTAGGACCTATGCACCTTAGGACCCTGTTCTCAGAATGCTTGTCTCAGAATCCTTCTCAGCACTGCCCTCAAGGCAGCTGCTATTAATCACAGAAGTCCTCCTTTATCCATGGTTTCCTTTGCCTTGGTTTCAATTACCCACAGTCAACTGTGGTCCAAAAATATTAAATAAAAAATTCCAGAAATAAAAAAATTTAAGTTTCAAACTGTGCACCTTTCTGAGTAATGTGATGAAATCTCATGCCATCCCACTTTGTCCACCCAGGGTGTGAATCATCCCCTTGTCCTGCAGCTCTAGGCTGTCTATGCTACCCACCCATTAGTTACCTAATGGTTATCAGATTGACTGTCAAGGTATTAAAGTGCTGGTGTTCAAGGAATCTTTATTTTACCTTTGTTACAGTGTATTATAATTGTTCTATTTTATGATTAGTTATTATTGTTAATCACTTGCTGTACCTAATTTATAAATTAAATTTTATCATAGATATGTATGTGTAGGAAAAACGCAGTATACATAGGGTTGTATACTATCGGCAGTTTCAAGAATCCACTGGAGGGAGGGGGGGTCTTGAATCAGTTCCCCTGCAGATAAAGAGAAACTACAGTAACTAGAATTGGCACATAATGTAAATGTATTTTGTCTCTCAGAGTTAATCTATCTTCACTCATTTTATAAATGAGAAAGTTGAGGCTTGGAGGACTTGAATAACCAGTCTAAGGTCACACAGTGAGTCAGACAGACCTAGATTAGAAACAAGGTTTCCTCCCTGCCACACCAGGGCTCTTTCTCCTGCCTCATACCCTCCCATTCTTAGCCTGCCCATATCATCTATTGCAAATAATAAGAAATGATGGTAAATTAAATCCAAGTAAGCCGAGAAGGAGAAGGGAAGTAAAATGCCAATTACTCAGTCCTGACAGACTGGGTGCCCGCTTGCAAGCTGCAGAGGGATACACCTACAGAAAATGTCTTTAATTAGAGACAGATTCTCATGAAAGGTTGGCAGTGTCTCTGAAATCCTTGTTTTTATTTAAGTGCATGGAACACTATGCATTTATATCATTTCCATGCCATATTTGAGTTGAGGAATATTAAATATTTATTCCTCATCAGTTACTGAGTAACACGCTGCTCAACTTTCCTATTTACAAACACCACTGATGTATTTAGTCTATGGCTACATTTCCAGTTGTATATTTAAAATGCTGCTTTAAGTCAGTTCTTAAGTATTTAAAGAAAATTTAAATTTGCAAACAAAGGCATAGGAATTATAGACCTGTAAGGTAAAGTACTGGGCTTCTCATGGTCATTAAGCTCCACAATGTAGGGGAAAGAGCCTTTAGAACCAAGATTGGAGTTTGCATCAAAACTCTGTTCTTGCCAGCTGTGCGGCCTTTGACAAGTTAATTAACCCCTCTGAGTCTGGTTGCTCATCTCTCTCAGAGATGCAAGGTTGATATTTGACAAGAGGAATTATATTAGCTCTGATTCCCAAAATGGCAGCTCTTGTTATTCTTCATCCCACCCTCCACATCTTTGCTTATGCTGTGCTATGCTCAGAAAGCCCTCCTGGATGCTTAAATTTTCCACACCCAGCAGGTCTATTACAAGTCCCTCTTCAGTAAAGCTTACTTTAACCAGTCCTGCCCACAGCTGTCACTCTTTCCTCTGATTTGCCAGACTAATAATTTCAACCAGTCATTTGGATACTTGATGTATATTTCCTTAGATTTTCATTTAACTTATAATGTGTATTTTTGCTTTCACACTAAAAATATCATCTTTTTTTGTCCACTTTATGCTAAGGCAATAATAGCCAACAGTTAGTAAGCACTTGCTCCATTCCCAGCTTTACGGACCTCTTTGTGTGATCACTGCACATGTGTGAGTTTGGGCTTCCTCACTGAATGGTGGTGGAGTCCCAAGGGCAAGTATCTTGGCAGAGTTAGAGCACCAGGCCATGTGACCTCAGCTGGAAGTTACATGGCACCACTTCCACTCTGCTGTATTGGTTGGAGCAGTCACAAGCTCACCAAGGTACAAGAGGAGAGGCAACAGACTCCACTTTGGATAGGGGAGTGACAAGGTGGTAAAAGAACATGTGAGACCAGAAATATTGCTGTAACTATTTGGCGGAAATACAGTATGCTGCAGAATATAAGTGCCATCAGGATATGAAATTCTGTTTGGTTCCCTAGTTGGTTCCCTTGTCTAGGGCAGAACTAACCCACAGTAACACAGTTCATCTTTGTTGGATGAATGAAAGAATGCCAGTTTGCCAGACCTGTGACTCATCAAATGCCTTGGCCCCCTGAAGAGAATAGATCTGCCTGAAGACAGAGCCAAAACTAAACCTGGAATTCCTGCTTCCAGTCTCACATTCTTTCCACACCCCAAATTTTGAGTCTCTTGGATGAAGTTACTGGGAAAAGTCAAGAGTAAAAACCACATTTCAATTTGTTTTTAAGCTCCCAGAGAGCTCCTAGAAGTAGCAACCCTTCTCCCAACAAAATATCAGTACTATAAATTGCTAGTTGTTAAGAAACTTGTAGGAGTGCACTATAGTCATAGAAATAGCAGAGACGTAGAAAACAATTATTACAGAATTGATTACCTCTGACTCAATCCAATGAGATTTGAATTGTCCTATGTTATGAGGTGGCAATGAACCAAGTGCTGTGATATTTTGGAAGGACCATTGATTGCCCTCTTAATAGGATTTCAAGTAATTTAAGCCAAAAGAACTTCTGCATGGGACTCCTGATGGAACTTTATGCAGCTCCTTTGCAATGTATGTTTAGAAAGTAGCTGTGAGGCTGGTTGCAATGTGTTAGTGTTGTGGTCTCAGAACATTGCATAGTTTTTATGTCATCTAATTAAACCAATTTGTTAGCAAGTTAGTATTAGATGATACTGTTAAATATCATCTAGAGCAGACAGAATAAATCGAAGGTCAGAGCAAAGCCTGCAACATTTCCCAGTTAGAATACTGATAAGATGAAGGAGAGACAAGACAAAAGCTTGGGAGTAACAATAGATCCAAGTGGTTAGAAACATTAACTTTGCTACTAGGTTCTCTGATTCAAGCAGCCCCTCCATCATCTACCACCTGTCAAGACTTTGCAAATAATTCAAGCCTCCTGTCTTACCGTCTCCAAAATGGATATAATGATATACCCATGGCTTTGTTTGAAGCTCATGAAAATTCCCAAATATAAAGCATTTAGAATTGTGTTTTGGACATAGCAATGCTATACACATATTAGCTGTGGTTATTATTATGCAAGAGATTCATCCACTAAATATTGGTGCATCCCTCAACAAAGAATTATTTGCATCAATAGCCATGAACCTCTGCTTGTAGAGCAGAGACACAAACTCTAAAGCCATGTAACCAGCCTCTATGCCTTGACATCTCCATCATGAAGGCTCTTCCCCCCTCCCCTGCCTTTTCTGGGCACTGCATTTGCAGTTATTGTTAGCTGGAAGAGCCACCCAGAATCTGCTTTGACAAACCATTTTCCTACAGACACTGGAGAATGGGGAGAAGCAAAAGCTGAACTTCTATTATAAGAACCATGGTCTAAAGTGTACTAAGCTCGGTAGTTTCTCTGCAATGAGGCTGTAGAAAGAGGGATGACAGGAAGCAGCTCAAAGGATGCTCAGACTTGAAAAAAGTAAAGCTTGGCAAAAGGCATAAACTATCCTGCCTCTCTTTAAGAAAGGAGAAGGCTCATTACTCCTACTCCCATCCTTCATTGTGGCTTGATGATTTCCTCTGTGTTTGCCCTGTAATCTTCATCTAGACAGACAGGCAAAGGCCCTTTTTCCCTGACTTCTCTGCTAAATCTTTTTTTATATAGGGTAGCTATAGAAAGTCCAATTGAAATCCGTTGTCTCTTCCCACAGATCCACTTCCAGATGGGGGGACATAAAGAGTACATCAAGCCTTGACATTGTCTGAGCCAAAATTTTCAGTTGTTGGACCCCTGTTGCTTTACACAAAGTGTTACTGAGCTCCCCTACCTGCTAAGTGCTCTGTCAAATCCTCACAACAACCCTATGAAGTAGGTGCTATTGCTGTACCTATTTCCTAGATAAGAAAACAGTGGGTCAGAGAAATTAAATAACTTACCCAAGGTAGCATAGGAAGAACAAGGCTGAGATTCAGACTAAGACCTACCTGGCTCTAAAACCCATGCTATCAATATCTGCGGGAAACTGGGTCCATACTCCAGAACCCTTGTGGCTGCCTTCAGGGCCTGAGGCGCTCCAGCCTCCAGTTTACTCTCTGAACCCTTCTCTCCCTCCCTCATGCCATTTCAACCACACTGGCCTCATCAATATTCCTTAAAGATGCCAGGCATGGCCTTGCCTTAGGCCATTTCTTTAGATGTTTTCTAAACATGGAACATTTAGGCCAAAAATATCTATTGAATCACTCACTTCAAGATTTTGCTCACATTTCACGTTTTATTGCTTGTTTTAAAATAGCAATTGATCAGATAATTGTATTCCTGATGAATCTAAAATTTTTTTAAAGGGGGTGCTTGATTTTATATATCTTTTAAAATTGTATGTTCCTTTTTGAAAAATCTTTTAGGTTCAGGGGTACATGTGCATATTTGTAATATAGGTAAATTGATGTTATGGGAGTTTGGTGTACAGATGATTTCATCACCCAGGTACTAAGCCTAGTACCCAATAGTTATTTTTTCTGATCTTCTCCCTCCTCCCACCCTCCACCCTCAAGTAGGCCCCAGTGCCTGTTGTTCTCCTCTTTGTGTCCATGTGTTCTCATCATTTAGCTCCCACGTATAAGTGGGAACATGTAGCATTTGGTTTTCTGTACCTGCATTAAGTTGCTAAGGATAATAGCCTTAAGCTCCATCCATGTTCCTGCAAAAGACATAATCTCATTCTTTTTTATGGCTGCAACATCTCACCTCTTCGGTGAAGCTTATTCTGACCCATTCAGTACTGCAAACTACCTCCCCTCCTCCACTCACCTTAATCTCTTTAACCAGCTTGATTTTTTCTTTCTTTCTTTTTTTCTTTCTTTCTTTCTTTCTCTCTTTCTTTCTCTCTTTCTTTCTTTCTTTTTCTTTCTTTCTTCTTCCTTCCTTCCTTTCTTTGTATATTTCTTTCTTTCTTTTTCTTTCTTTCTTTTCTTTCTTTCTTCCTTTCTCTCTCTCTCTTTTCTCTTCTCTTCTCTTCTCTTTTCTGTCATCTTGAATCACTACAATCTCTACCTGGCTCAAGCCATCCTTCCACCTCAGCCTTCTGAGTAGCTGGCATTACAGTCACACACCAAGCCCAGCTAAAATTTTTTTTTTTTAAGAGATAGGGTCTCACAGTGTTGCTCAGGCTGGTCTCAAACTGCTGGACTCAAGGGGCCCTCCTGTCTCAACCTCTCAAAGTGCTGAGATTACAGGTGTGAGCCACCAAGCCCAGCCGACCTTTCTTTCTTCTCTATTCTTATGCTTGCAGGTTTTCACATGCCTGAATCATGTTTCACAAAAATCTTTCCAATATCTCTCAGTATTTATTTAGCACTTGGGTATATTATATTTATTTACAGCATTTTTCTTCACAATCTTTATGATTTCCTTCCTTCCTTCCAAAATGTGATAAGCCACCTACTACAAGCCTGGAACTCTACCAGTTTCTGGCAATGAAATGATGAAAAATGTGCCATCTTTGACCTCTAAGAGATCACAGTCCTAGAAGATCCTCAGTCCCGGGTTTATTTGCTAGTGATTTCTTCAGCCTTCCTGAAAGAAACCAGTAAAGGATTCAGAAAATCAGGATAGTGGGTGGAATAAAGTCAATCAAAGATGCTATTTTGGGCAAAATCTCAGCCATGAACTGATCCTGTCAGGGAGGTCTGGAGTCTAGTTTACCTCTCAGATTGTGTCCTGCCTGCAGGCCAAGAAGCTGGGCTTTTCTACCCCAAGCCATCAGTCCTGAGCTAAGCACTGCCCTGGAAGTAAAATAAACTCCCAGGCACTTCCATCTCTGTATCTGAAGTAGTTCTGGAAGCTCCAGGCCAAAGAGAGCTGCAGGTGCTGCCCGTTAGGAGCAGCAGCACAGGAAGATGACCTAGGGGGATGCAGTAAAGGAGAGTCTAGGGGACCTGGGGGGAACACAGTGTCCCCTCTGCTTAACTTGCTTCAGGAATCCATTTGGAACTTGATTGGTTTCTATTTTTTGCTATGTTTCTCCCACTCCCACCCCACCCCTGTGTCTTCCACATTTCTTCCTCTCTACAGGTGTGTTTGCTGAGTACCTATAAGGAAGCAAAGACTGTGCCAGGGGCCGAACACTCAGCCACTGATCTCATAGAGTCTGGCCTGCTGCTGCTCCCTGAAACACACCATGTACCTTTACTACATGGATGGTTGTAGCTTAAATAACCCTCATTTCACATTTATTCTATTGAATATTTACTTAAACCAATTGGAGATTTCTCCATTACCTTTCTTGAAAATGTATTTGATTTCCTCTTCTCAGATACTCAGCATCTATAAGGGTGTTTAGAGAATTCCTCCCAGTTTTGTGTAACTCATGAATCTAGTCAGTAAAAGTCACCCACTGAATCATACTAAAGACATGTCTATAGATAGATTTCTAGATTGGCACAAGTACAACTGACCAGTGCTTCTGGAAATGCGTGCTTAATCAGTTCCGACTGGCTTTACTATTATCCTGTATGGACTTTTTTTTTTCCTTTTGGGATTTCATGGACAATTCTGTCACATTCATTTAATATAATCCAGTCATGCTGTATATGTGGCATTCTCCTGAATTTCCTAGAGCTTCATGGAAGGAATGTCTTGGAGTCAGAAAATTTAGTTCAAATCCTTGATTCATCACATCTCACATGTTATCTGGAACAAAACACATTGAATCTCAGGTGTTTTGTTGTTCTTGTTATTGTTGTTGTTTGGGGGGTTTGTTTGTTCATAAAATGGGGGAAATAGACTATCTCACAAAAATATTATGAGTGATTGTTAAGTAGCCAAAAAAGTGGTCAATAACTTGAACCTGGGAGGCGGAGGTTGCAGTGAGCTGAGATTATACCACTGCACTCCAGCCTGGGTGACAGAACAAGACTCTGTTCCCCCCACCAAAAAAAAGTGGTCAATAAATGGTAGACATTTCTTAGAATTTTCTCGTTTAGAAAAATGAAAAAAAAAAACTGTAGTTTTGTATCTTTGTTTATAAGGAATAATATTATCTCAGGTAGCTGTTGCCACAATCATAGTGAATACCAAACAACCCCCAAAACTTCAATGGTATACAACAATTATTTGTGCTCATAAGTCTGTGGATCAGCTGGGTGATTCTGCTGATCTAGACTGTGCTCGGCTGATCTAATCTAATTCGGGCTCCCCCATATGTCTGAGGTCAGCTGGTGAATTCACTAGGGGCTGACTGGTCTAGGATGGCCTCCTCTGGGCCAGCCAGTCTCTCCTCCATACGATCTCTTCTCCTTCAGCAGGCTAGCCTGAGCTGGTTCTCATGGCATGCTGGGAGTACAAGAGAGACAATGGAAACATGTACAGTGTCTCGAGAGGCCCAGAGTCATAAATAGCATACCATCAATTCTGCCATATACATTGGCCAAAGCAAGCTAAAGGACTGCCCATACTCAAGGGAGCAGGTGTACCTAGCTTTATCTCCTAATGAGAGATGCTGCATAGTCACCTCACAAGGCAGTGGATACAAGAAAGCCATTAATCAGGGTCAAAATGCAATCAACCTACTACAAATACATTTATTTTTCCTTTTTCATACATGTTCTCTTCCTGGCCTGCAAAGCCTTTGCTATTCTGTCTTCATCTTGCTCTCTGATCCCATTTGCCTTTATTCTCCAACATGTACTTTCTATCCCAGCTAGCTCAGGCTCCAGTATTTGCCTCTGTGGCCTCCGCATCTTAGCTCTAAGGAGCAGTGCAGTCTTTCTCTCTCTCACCATTCAAGCCCTACTTATCCTTCCAGTCTTGGCTCAAGTCTTACCTTCTCCCTGTAGCCATCCCAGACTTCTCCTGAGTCTTCTGAAACACTTATTAACACTGGCTAGTAAATGCAAGTCATTCAGGTTAAGTATGTTTCTAAATCTAGGGGTTACATAAAAGTTAGAAGGTATTAGGAATTGTTTTTAATTGACTGGCCAAGCCTAGGAGAAGACTGCAGAGAGGAAAGACTGCAGAGGGAAGTATATAGGATATTTAGATAAAGTCCTGGCAGTCAGACCAACTCACCCATTAACAAGCTGTGTAACTGGATAAGTCACTCAAACTCTCTGAACCTAAAATGTATAATCTGTTGAATAAAATACTATCTCATAGAGTTTTCTTGAGGATTAAATACAATAATGTACATGAGGCATTCAGTACAATGACTATAACATAGTATTCAGTAAATATTAGCTACAACTATAGCTGCCACTAAGAATCATATTCCATGAAAATAGTAATCTATCCCTTCTTCCCTCCTCTCCCAAATGTCCTTGGCTAAATAAGGTAAGTCAAGTTCACCAACCCATTCTTTGGCCTTTTTACTTGTACAACACTGGTGAGTTACACTAGAAAGCACTCTTTGCTTATATGATTAAAGTGTTATCCAGAATGTCAAGATTTACTACTTGGAAATGGATAAATCAAATATGTTTTTGTAATGAGTATTATAGTCATCTTGGCTTACTTAATCGTATTTAACTTGGCTCTCATCTCCAGTCTAACCTTAGCTATTTGGAAATCTGAGCTATGATGACTGCTCACTTCCGGAGACTTGAATCTTCCATTTATCTCCCAACCTGATTAACACTTTCCTGGCAGGATTTGTTTCTCTCCAAAGTATTTTAATTGACTGGCCAACCCTGGAAGAAGACTGCAGAGAGGAAAGATCACAGAGGGAAGTAGTGCAAAGTACTTAGGCAAAGTCCTGGCGGTCAGACCAACTCACCCATTCACACCCTCGTTGCCACTTTCAGATGCTTAGAAGCTCATCAGTGTTCTGAATCAAAAAAGGTTGTTAAAAACTTTACAAAGTTCAACAGGTTTAGCTTAAACCTAGGAAATTACAAAATGGTACACAAAATTTCTTATCAGCGAGAACTGAAAGAACTAGCTTGGGTTGTATGCTCCAAAGGCCCCAGGACCATGATCATATTATTAACAAATATGTACACAACAATGCAGTGCCTGGCACACAGTGGGCCAACAATAAACATGTGTGGAATGAATGAATGAATGCGCTAGAAAACAGCAAATTCCAAATTTTCTAGTGAAAAAAATATTGCAGGTCTTAAGCAAGTTTGAATTCATTAAGGATCAAAGCAGGATATTAATTCATTTACTAAAATCCCCAGTTTACCAGTCTAGTGGCTCTCTCAAGATTAGATTATGAATAATTACCTTAACGATTTTCCTCTGGGGATTTTTTTTTCTCTCTAATCTATACTGCAAATCGCCTCCAAATTAATCTTCTTGAAATTTAATCTTTTATTAATTTATTCCTAGCATCACCTATCATATCTTTTACTCTCTTACTTCTTAAGAGTCATTTACCAAGTATTTCAATTAGACAACAATAACATTCTTTTAAAGTCTAATATTTCCATTTCAATGTGTGTAGGTAACTGTTGTGATTTCTATGCCTTAGGTAGAAATGTCTTAGAAATATGCTGTTTTACTAGAAAGACGAATATCCCTCTCAAGCCATATATCTTTCACTCTCTTTTTATTACAAGTTATTTAAACAATCAGGAGGAGAATGGGGATCCCAGGAGCAAATAGCATCATTCAGCCTGTTGAAATCCTTCTATGGCAGGTGGCAGCAAAATGGATATGCTCAGCTATTTTGAAAAAAGACCATTTAGACTAAGATAACTATCTTGGAGAGCTAAACTTTTATACAACCCTCTTAGAGAAGCTTGTTCCACTCTTAAGACTTTATGAAATTAGTAACCATTTTCCAGAATATAATGTTTATAATAACGACAATACACCTACTACTTATACAGGGCTTATTTGTATGTTACCCACAATGCTAAATGTTGTACGTGATTGATTTATTTACTCTTTACCTCTTTATAAAGTATTTACTGTTATAATCTCAGTTTCATAGATGAGGAACCTGAAACTCAGAAATGTTAAGTAACTTGCCCAAGGTCACCCGCATAGCAAAAAGCAGCCATCTGACATGACTGCCTGCTCTTTTAATCCCTGGTTATATCAACCCTATGTATTTTCTCTAAATGGCAGAAGGGTGAGAAGAAATGCTTTTTTTCTATTTGTTTAGCATGAGCCTTTCAATATCTCTTCTTTGATTCATTCTATACATATTGCAAGCCTCTGCACCGGACACTGTTAAGAACTCTGACTGATGGATTAATGAACGTTGACAATGCTGGAGAAGGGGAGTTAACACAAAGGAAAAAAAGTAGCATTGAACATGTAACAAGTGCTATAGTACATGCTTTTTCCATAATTATTTCTTTGAACGACACATTAGCACCATCCCTGACAGAGTGCCTACCATAGAGTAAGTACTGTCACTCAGAAATAATTGAAAGGATCAGAATCTAGTTTTAAAGGGTTTATTCAAGAGAAAAGCTGGGCTTGGCCATCTGGGAAACACAGACTTTAGAGAAATGGAGTCAGTGCTCCAAAGTTAAAAATTGAGGTCTTGTTTATATAAGCAGAAAACAAATCTAGTTGGAGTATCACATTTTCGATACAAGGTTGGTTTAGGAGTTACAAAAATTTAATCAGTTACAGTAAGTTTTCTTTTTCATACCTTTGTTTTCTTTACAGCTTGTTTTCATTTCCTTTCCAATTTAAAAGAATATATCTAGTGTTCCATCTTAGGCAACAGGATAGTCATGAAGATTTTGTGTGAGAAAGGTAAGAAGGAACTTTATCTGTAATGAAGATCAACAACGAAGAATAAAATGTCTTCCCTGGCTCTCTTTTGTAATTTACAATTTGTGTAAGGAAGAAGGCTAATCTGAGAAAAAGGTTTACAACTGCCTAGGTTACAATTGCCTGTCATGTGACTGAGATCTCATAATCCCATTCCCTCAAAATATTTTAAAGTTCCAACAGCTTGGACTTTTAATTTCTTATTTTCACAGTAACCCGTAAATATATGTTGAATCAAACAGTCAAAGTCATACTGCAAAGTAGGGAGCATGAGGTGACAGATTTGGGGTGTATTAGTTGGGGTTCTCTCAAGGGGCAGAACTGGGGGTTTATTAAGGAGAACTGACTCTCTCACGATCACAATGTGAAGTCACACAATAGGCTGTCTTCAAGTTGAGGAACAAAGAAGCCAGTAGTGGCTCAGTCCAAATCCCAAAACCTCAAAAGTTAGGTGCAGCCTTCTGTCTATGGCCAAAGGCTGGAGAGCCCCTCACAAACCACTGGTGTAAGTCCAAGAGTCCAAAAGCCGAAGAACATGGAGTCTGATGTTTCAGGGCAGGAAACATCCAGCATGGAGAAAGATGAATGCCAGAAGACTCAGCAAGTCAGCTCCTTTCACCTTCTTTTTAGCCGCGCTGGCAGTCAATTTGATGGTGCCCACCCACATTGTAGGTGGACCTTCCTGAGGATGGGTCATCTTCTCCCAGTCCACTGACTCAAGTGTCAGTCTCTTCTGGCAACACCCAAATACACCCAGAAACAATACTTTGCATCCTTCAATCCAATCAAGTTAACACTTAATATTAACCATCACAAAGGGGTACCCAAAGAGCCCACTTATTGCAAAATTTTTAATGACTCAACCTCCCAATCGGGACAGCTGTGAAAATGGATTTATGAACATGAATGGTTAGACTGTAAGACAATAATATAAAAATGTGAACGTACTTTTCGGACAAGATGTAGCTGAAATTTACTTCTATAAACCACCAGAAATAATGGCCAAGAATATGTTAGTTAAAATATTACACATAAGCAGGATCTGAGACAGGTCTTGAGTCAAGTTTTATAGATTATTTATCAAGATAGGGGTCCCAAAGGACAGAGAAGATGGTTGGAGTAGTCCCATGGACACGAAGAGATACAGGGAGAGAATCCAAATACAGAGACCAGACTTATGGATAAAAACTTAAAGCTGGATTCTGCTAGATGGAGCAGATCTGGTGACATTTCCCATAAAATTTACTGTAGAATGCCCCTCACATCTGCCCACTAGCAGTCCCACTACCTTTCCAGATATCCATTCAAAGCCTTCCTTTGCAAACACTTGGCTAACAGTCTCACGTCCCTCTTGCTTCTGGTGTTTTGGAGGTAGTGGGAGGAGAAAGACAGCCAGAAACATCAATCTCTGCTTTTAGACTGTTTCTTCTCTGCTAGCCTTGAGGTAATAGCAAATAGCTAGAAAGGGAAAACTCAGAAAACATTAAGGGCTTTGAAAATCAGATCCAGGAGAGAAGCTGTCTCTTCCATTTCGCTTACGAGGAAATGGAGGCTGGGAGAAGATAAGTAACTTGCCTGAGGTCTTATGGTGGGTGGCAGGTCTGGAATTTGAGCTCAGATCTCTCTGCCTCCAAAGCATGTACCCGTACTCAAAGTGAAGAGAATAAAACTGAAAGCTTTCCAAAAGAAGTGTTCAATTTAGAATTCAGAACAAGTCTTATCGAGATGTGGTAACAAAAATCAAGCAGCAGGATTGATCACAGACATTCTGCTTCAGCAAAGGCTTGGGCTCTTAAACAGCAGGGAACTAAAACAACAGATTGGGGTGTGGAGTTTGTGGTGGGACACCGAACACATTACTTAAAGAACCTTGTTAAAAGAGACTGCTATCTATTTGTAGAGTGCCGAAGGTGGAGAGAAGGCGAAAAACTATTTTACACAATATGTCATGGTGGTGTAAAACTGTTTGAATATTTTGGAACTGGAAATTTAAGTTATTTGTAAAATTTATTAAGTCAGAACTGAGATTATACATTTAGCAGAAGAGAAATGTTACCCGCTAGAAATATTCCCTTCTTGGTGGTCATGACCTCCGAGAGTTAAAGAATTAATATGAAGAGGACAAAAACCAAAACTGTTATTTGTGGAGTTATGAGAGTTCTAAGAGATATTTTGTCCTCATAAGAGCCACTAAAAATACAAAGAAAGGTAGTCATGCAACAACCCAAGCCCAGTGCAAAGGAGTAGGCTTTGATACATTTTTATGTGGGTTAAAACCTTTGTAAAACAGAGGAAGAATGAGAAACTGTCACAGGATGCAGAAGACTTGAGAATATAACTAGAGACTTAGGAGGTATCATAATTAAACAAAACAGAGTTCCCTAAATTGGAGCCTGGAACAGAAACAGGACATTAATGGGAAAACTGGTGAAATTCAAATAAAGCCAGAGCTTTCTCCATAGCTGGTTCAGTAATGTACCAAGGTCAGTTTCTTAGTTTTGACAAGGATACTATGGTAATGTACCATGCAAGAATGTACAGGAACTCTCTGTACTATCTTTACATTTTAAAATTTCTGTAAATTTTAAATTATTGTAAAAACAAAAAGTCAATGTAAAATACCCTTTATAGCCCACTACAATATTTTTGCAATGTTCATCTAATTCAGTGTTTTCTTCCCTTATCACCATGGTAACCTGCATCCTATAATGTGTGGTGGCATTCCAAGAGAGGAGGAAGAGGCAAATGTGACCTTGATTCACAATCAGGAGACATTGTCCATACAGGGCTCCTTCAGCCACTTTGTCTTTGTATTGTCAGTACTTGTCACCTTGGGGGATATGTAACACCAACCGATGAACATGGGAAATATTCCAGTTAGTGTTCCTGATTTTCTTGGCATTTAAGGATATTTCTTAGTCCATAAGCATTGTGCCTGGTTTCAAGAATCTACAATCATAAAAATATTCATAATACATAAATGTATACATCCTATAGGGAGGAAGAAGGCCAAACTTTCTGAAAAATAAAAATAAAATACTAAGCATCCCAACTGATTGAATGGACTCTTCTTGGCCAAAGAGAATGTAGAGAAACCTTAAAAACTGAGTTCCCACCTGTGGCAGAACAGGAGGTCAGACATGCTTCAGCATGCCCCTTCTTCATTAACCTTTGTCCATAATTCTTTCCTAAGAAGTAGCCAGAAATCAGCTCTAGAAAACAAGAAATGAACAACTCATTCCTTTAATAGCATTTAGCCAATCATCTGAGGCTGCAACCAGACTCCCCCTCTCTCTTTGCAGTTTCCAATGACAGCTCATCAGTTTCACAATGCACCCCTTCCTGATAAGAGATTGACAACCCTGAAGACCAGTCTATGAGGATATGAGGCTGGCAAAGAGGGCTTTCACGCTCTCTGCTTTATCTTTTGATATCAGAGAGCAGAAAACTCCACCCTCAGATCATGTGGACACTGCCTTATTTTTTTATTTTATTTTATTTGCTCTGTTTCCTAGGCTAGAGAGTACAGTGGGAAGATCTCAGCTCCCGTTGACATCCTGGATTCAAGTGATCCTCCCACCTTAATCTCCCGAGTAGTTGGGACCACAGGTGAGCACCACCACACCTATTTTTATTTATGTATTTATTTATAGAAATAAGGTATCACTATATTACCCAGGTTGGTCTCAAGCTCCTGGGCTCAAACAGTACTCCTACCCCAGCCTTCCAAAGCATGAGGATTACAGGCATGAGCCACCACCCTTAGCGTAATGCTGTCATTTTTTAAACAGGCATAAAGAGACATGATACTCAACTGTACATATGCATGTTTCTCCTTTTATAATTATTCATGACTCCTTCTATAGCTTACTGAATATGTACACTTAGTTACCGTGGTCAGCAAACATTCATATCTTATCTTTCCTACCCTCAAAGAGCCTGTCTCAGACTTCTGGCAGGAGGCTACACTTCCCAGCCCACAGAATGGCTATTCTGCAGACTGCAATTCTTTATGAGAAATAAAGCTCTCCTTTCTAAACGTATGAACCTTCTGATTACTCAGTTGACATTTCTAAGAAGAAGACACTATGGAAAGGACCTAACCATAAACATGGAGATCTCAGAAGGTAGAAAACTGTTATGGCACCTAACTTAGAGATCAAAGAGAAAAAGAAACTACCGACCAAATTCTAGCTCCCTTCAGGAGAGAGGAAAAAAGACACAAAAACTTTTCACAACTGGGAAAAATCCAAAAAGCATTTAGAACATTGGATGTTATCTTCTGAAAATTTTATCATTTAGCATCAATCAGTTACTTATTAAATCTCTACAATGTGCTAATCAGAGTTGTGTATATATATGATTCCTTCACCTAAACACCGATTAACACTTGTTAAAAAGTACCTATAATAAACTGCCAGATAGAGGCACCAAAATTGCTGAAATACATGTAATTTCCCCAAACATGAACTGAAACAAAAAAATTATAATGCGAGCTGAATTCAGCACAAACTGAGGAAAGTGAAGTTCTAGCATGTGATAGAAATTTAAAAGAACTTTTGATTTTAAAAGTATGATACAGAATATTCTGTGGTTCCCTTTGTAGTATGTCTGGGATAGAAAGGGTATATACTCTTCATCATTATGTGAATATATATAAGTTATAACTCTTACTACAAATCAATGAAGAAGATAATTTAAAAGACTAAACAATCTAATTTTTCACCTGGAAGCCAGAGAATTAAGTCAGTTAGTTTAACATTGTCGCAGACTGAAATATCAAGTAAAGAAAATCATTTTCTTTAAAAGAAAGGAGAAAAGAAAACAAAAAAGAGACAGAAATAGAGAAGGAGGAATAAGGCAAGGAAGGAAGGGAGAAGAGAAGGAAGGATGAAGAGAGGAAAGAACAGATCTGTTAAAGACAGATAGTGCCAGGGGCTTGTGTTAATATGCCAGCATTTTTTTCTCTCACTCAAAATGCTTAAAACAGTGTTCTTTTCCAGAAATACTGAGTTTAGGAAACTCCCACAGTTATACGATGCTTTCTAAGAGGAAAGAAAAATAATAGATTTGTCTATTTGGATTTTATTAAACAGTAACCATTCTACTGGCTCCTTACTGAAAGTGCCATCATAAAGGAGAGCTTTAGAAGAAAACATTCTGTCCCCTCCATGTTCTTAGGGTTTGTTATTATTTTTAGTGATAAGATATTGGCCCTAAAGATCAGAAGAATCTCAGCAGCACCTGTGATAGCCTACCAGATAATTCCTTCTGGGAGCCCCACACAGGCATAGTCTTTGCCTTAAAGCCTCCCCCACCACTGCCTTAATTGTTGTGTTTATGTGGGGAGGATTTTTCTTAAGTATAAATATGATATGTATTTACCAAAATAAGCCAAATAAAGTTAATAATATTCCCTTCCCTCCAAGCATCCTTCCCCACATCCTCCAGATGATCAGTCCAATGTTAATAGGTTAATGGATATTATTCTACATGGTTATCTATGCTCATTCAAGCATATAAAAACATAAATTCTCATAAATAGGTTTTGACACAATATTTTACAAAAATGGGATCATATCCATCACTCTACCCTGCAACTTGCTTTTTTATTTGATAATTATGTTACAAATATCCCTCCAGGCCAATACATACAGATCTAACTTACATTTTTCTGTTTGTGCATAGTATATAATACATCACAGTATAAATGTGTCATAATTTAATCAACCATCTCTCTATTGGTGGAATTTCTTTTTTCTAGTTTTTTCACAAAACAACATTACAAGAAATATCTATACCCATCTATGTATATTTATATATGAGAAGCCTACATTTTTATATAAATATACATGCATAGATGTGTTATTTTTAGGAGAGATACCCCAAAGTGAGATAACTAGCTCAAGGAGAAAACCCAATTTGCAATCCAGATGTAGAGGCAATTAGAACTATTACAATATAGACATCTATTTTTTTCTTCTTTTCATATTTGATAACCCCTAATAAGAGTCATACAGTAACATAAAGGCTGATCAAATGCAAAGTAAATTTATTAGCATAAAACACTACCCATGTCACAGGATCAAAGTCCCCAACTAAACTTGAGTTTACCATAGGATTTCATAAACAAAGTGTGATGGTAACTTCACTAGGCCATTTCATGGCCCACTTTCATCACCATGACAACTGCTTAGTAAAAGGGGTTAGGAAAAAAGGTTTCTAATAGTACTGAGGTAGGAGGCAGGCAGGACTCAACTCTGGAGGCAGGACTTGGACCCTGGAACAAATTGAGGATTAGCTAAAACAGGGATGAGGTGAAAACAGGGTTGAGCTAAAACAGGGATTCCCTTTAAGACATACCTACCAGTGTGCCATGTCAGTATACCATTGCCATAGCAACAACCAGAAGCTACCATCCCTCTATATGACAATGGCCCAATAACCTGGAATAGTTGGAAGCTACCACCCTACTTCTGGAAATGTCTGCATAATCCACCCCTTAGTTTGCATATAATTAAAAGTGGGTATGACTATGGCTGCAGAACTGCTTCTGAGCCACTACTCTGGGCACCCTGCCTGTGAGGCAGCCCTGGCCACCAGGAGCTGCACTTCTGCTGCTTCAATAAAAGTTGCGGCCTGACCCCACTGGCTTGCTCGTGAATTCTTTCCTGGGTGAAGCCAAGAACCTTCCTGGGCTAAGCCCCAATTTGAAGGCTCAACTGTCCCACATCAGATCTTAACCAGGGTGCTTATCTCCTCCTTTGAGGATGCTAAGATTTCCCATCACAAATGATACTTACCTTGAAGAGTCAAGGTACCCACATGTTTTTAAAAAAGGAATAATGCTGAACCTTTCTTTTTTTAGGAGTAGTGATAGCTTTTAGAACCAGTAGTTTTCTAAACAATTAGTTGGAGACAATACAAATAATAAAATGTATGATAATAAAACTTATCTGCACAGTTATATAGTACTCTTTAACCTCCAGAAGGCTTGCTAGGGAAAGGGGAGATTCTTCTCTTAAATTGGAGTCCAACAGAGATTTCTTACAGTAACTGTCAATTTCTATATGATTATTCATGTTATATCTCAACAGAAGCCTTGGCACAGAGATGGCTATGAAAACAGATCAGCGCTCTAAGGGCTTTCCAGATGCCCAATGGAGAGGAATTTGTATTATGAAAGCCCTTGTTGAAATCCCAGCTCAGCTCCTTGCTGCTCAATGGAAACCACTTTGGACTAGAACTCAGGAGAACTAGGTAACATAGAGCCAGCTATGTGAACTCTCTGAGCTTCCATTTCCTTGTCTTCAAGATAGGACTAGGCTGGGCACGGTGGCTCATAATACTATCTCCTGCTCTCTTTATCTCACAAACGTCCAATGAAATAACATGCCTGGAAGAACTGAACCCAACACAAACATGCAGTTGAGAACTCAGACTCTGAGTCAAACCAAACCCAGACCATGGCTTTACTGACTGCTACCTGGAAAATCTTGATCATGTTACTTACCCTCCAAACTTTAGCTTCCAAAAAGGGGAAAATATAAAGAAACAGCCATCCCCCAGTCTCCTTATCTGAGGTTTCACTTTCCAAAGTTTCAGTTACCCATTGTCAACTGAAATCAGAAAATGAAATCAACCTAATTGTCTCATATAACTAATAGTTAGGATTTTTTTAAATAAACATAGAAATTGACCCTCTTGCCTGGTACAGTGGCTGATGCCTGCAATACAAGCACTTTGGGAGGCTGAGGCGGGTGAATCACTCTAGATCAGGAGTTCGAGACTAGCCTGGCTAACGTGGTGAAGCCCCATCTCTAGTGAACATACACAAATTAGCCAGGTGTGGTGGCAGGCGCCTGTAATCCTAGCTATTTGGGAGGCTGAGGCAGGAGAATTGCTTGAACCTGGGAGGCAAAGGTTGTAGTGAACTGTGATCATGCCACTGCCCTCCAGTCTGGGCAACAGAGCAAGACTCTGTCTCAAAAAAAGAAAAAAGAAAAGAAGAAATTGATTCTCTGTGGTCATAAAACTTGAAAGTGGCATTTGTCTTGTCTGAGTTCATCCCTCAGGAAACCATCCCTCAGGCAAGGAACTGAAACTCCTTAGATCCCGTCATCCAGACCGTGAGATGCCAGACTCTCATCCATCATGATTCCTTCCACACTCCTCCCCAAATCCTATTTTCCTGCCTTCTCTGTTACATAATTCCCCAATTTTTGTTGGTCAAGGAAATGGATTTGAGACTTTATCCTCCATTTTTCTTAGCTGCAGCACCCAGTGAAAGCCTTCTTCCCTGGCAATATCTCAGCGATTGGCTTTCTGATTGCCTCAATGATTGTCTTGGTGATTGGCTTTCTGTGCAATGAGCAGCATGACCTAGACCTAATCCCTGGCATGTCAGTAACAAAAATACGAAATAAAAAAAATTCAGAAATAATCAATTCATAAATTTTAAATTATACAACATTTTGAGTAGCAGAACGAAGTCTCCTACAGTCCTGCTTCTTTCCACCCAAGATGTGAATTTTCCCTTTGTCCAGTGGATCTGTACTGTCTACACTATTCTCCCATTAGTCACTTAGCAGTCAGCTCAGTTAGCAGATCACTGTCATGGGACTGCAATGCTTGTGTTCAGGAAACCCTTACTTTACTTAATAACAGCCTCAAAGCACAAGAGTCATGATGCTGATGTATTGTTATAATTTTATTATTAAATTGTTGTTCATTACTTACTGTGCCTATTTGTTTTATTATTTAATTTTATTTTTTGAGAAAGGGTCTCACTGTCATCCAGCCTCAACTTCCCAGGCTCAAGCAATCTTCCCACCTCAGCCACCTGAGTAGCTGGGACTACCCGTTCATGTCACCACACCTGGCTAATTTTTTCTAGTTTTTATAGAGATGGGGCCTCATTTTGTTGCCCAGGCTGGTCTTAAACTCCTGGGCTCAAGTGATCCTACCAATGTGCTGAGATTACAGGCATGAAATTACAGACCACATGCCTGCCCTAATTTACAAATCAAACTTTATCATAGGTATGTATGTATAGAAAAAAACATAGTAACACGGGGTTTGGTACTATTCAAAGTTTCAGGCATCCACTGAGGGTCTTGTAATGTATCCTCCATGGATAAGAGGGGACCACCATACCTACTTTTGTGACTGATTTAAGAATGAGATGGGATCATGCCTTCAAACGTGCTAGCACAGTGCCTAGCACATGGTGAGGCCTAATAAGTGAGAACTTTTATTCATCAGGTGCCACTAGAATGTGATGATTTCTTCAGGAATTTCTAGATTTTCTCACTAAAAGGTCACTGAAGCTTTTTCTTCCACTGGGTAGCTATACTGTTTTCCTCGCCTGAGCCCTCTGTTGTTGCTAAGGCCCGTTTGCCCTTTCTCTGAGAAAAAAATAGGGGCCTCCGTGCTAGAATCAAGGATGCAGAAACGTGTTGATAATAGGACATCCAGCTTGTGATCTGATTGCAACCCAAGTACTCAGGGGCCCCCAGGCACCTTCCACCTTTGCAGGTCACAGCATGAATGCATTAACTTCTAATTACGCTGCATCCCAGGATAGACCAAGAGGTCAAAGAGCAGCACATAGGGCTGGATACAGGTAGAGAAATTCCTTCAATTCACTTTGAGATAAAGTGTGTGAGTTTAGGGAGGTTAAAGAATCAGCAAAATACATTCTCTTGCCTTGGCCTTTCATTAGCTACACTCATCTTGCTTTATACCCATTGCCCTTAAGACTCAGAAGTAGAGTTTATTTGTCCCAATCAGTCATCCCAGTGCAAGAATGGGGGCCAGTTTTTGTTTACCTGGGTTGGGGCAGGCTCATTCTACATGAGTTCTGGAGTAAGAGACAGTTCTGGCCTTAGATTGTGCATAAGAAGATCACGGTCAAAATAATTTTGATATGAGAGAGGTGAGATGGCCCATGTAACATGGTAATAGACCAGAAGGCTGGAAGACCCCTCTAGAGATGCTTCACGTACAGGTTCTACATTTAGTAATAGTTATTATCCAATACTACATTTTTGTTTCTGCTTTGTAATCTCCTTAACTCCAATCTTACAGTTAAGTCTGTTAAATACCACAACCTGGCTGTCATTGTGCTTTGAAGCACTAAGAGAAGGGTTTGTGGTCATGCTTGAAAGGAGGAAAATATTACTAGTGAATAAATATTGCAAGATAACAAAATTGATCCATATTGTTATGAAGTTGTACTCCAGAGTAAAGTGAAATTTTGGGGGTGCCATGAAGACTCCAAAATAGATTTCAGTGTTTCTCAGAAATCACCTAGGGAGAAAATAGTCTACTGAAAGTTGGCTCAGAGTATTGTCTTGAGGGATTAAACAGAAAGGTGACCCTAAAAGCCGGAGAACTACAGGCCATTTGGGATATGTCATCATCGTAA
The DNA here is from genome assembly GCA_963573385.1 of Cacajao melanocephalus. Classification (NCBI taxonomy): domain Eukaryota; kingdom Metazoa; phylum Chordata; class Mammalia; order Primates; family Pitheciidae; genus Cacajao; species Cacajao melanocephalus. The sequence continues at coordinate 19,916 of CAUYLG010025879.1, read as the reverse complement.
TAGTGACCTCAGCAGCTTCCAATTCTTGGCCAGCAGGCACTATGCCAAGGACATATGCTGATCTGAGGTAGCTGGAGTGGACCCCATTTTCAAGTGAGGCTCAAAGTCTTGAGCCTGTCCTGTCAATAGTGTGTGGTGATCTGGGATTCAGACCCCAGGTCTGTATAATTCCAAAAAATGGGGCTGTTCACCACACAGATAGCATCTTGTGGGATGTCAAACCCAGAGTTGCATGTCCATCCTCTCTGTTGCCAGGGTTTCCCACCAATCATGCAGCCAGATTTTTCTCCTTAAAACTTCAAGTAGGACTTGGGGAGGGGGTGATAGTTATAAGCTCTTAACTCCCACCTGGCATGACTAGAGAGGTACCCTGAGTAGAAGTGTGTAACAGCAGGGGGCACAGAAGGGCAGGGGTTGTGCATTGTGATGATGGAATAGAATGCACATAGGCAAGGGCAGCCAGCGTTGCTCGGCAAGGTGAGCTTGATGAGGGATGCCCCATAGAAAACAGTAATTCCTATTCCCTATATCAAGATTGAAAAGGACATTTGGAATTCAGTTCCCACTGCCATCCAATAGAATTTTCTGTGAGAAGAGACTTATCCTGTATCTGCAAGCCACATGTGTTTATTGAGCACTTGAAATGTGACTAGTGTAACTGAGGAATGAACTTTCAATTTTATTTATTTATTTTTAATTAATTAATTTTTTTTGAGACCAAGTCTTGCTCTGTTGCCCAGGCTGGAGTGCAGTGGCATGATCTCAACTCACTGCAACCTCCGCTTCCTGGGTTGAAACAATCCTCCCACCTCAGCCTGCTGAGTAGTTAGGATTACAGGCACCTGCCACCATGCCCCACTACTGTTTGTATTTTTGGTAGAGACAGGTGATATAGTTTGGCTCTGTCTCCCTACCCAAATTTCATCTTGAATTATACTTCCATCATTCCCACATGTTGTGGGAGGGACCTGGTGGGAAATAATTGAATAATTGGGGCAGTTTTCCCATACTATTCTCATGGTTGTGAATAAGTCTCACGAGTTCTGATGGGTTTATCAGGGGTCTCCGCTTTTGTATCTTCCTCATTCTCTCTTTCCTGGCTGTCATCCATAAGACAGGACTTGTTCCTTCTTACCTTCTACCATGATTGTGAGGCTTTCCCAGCCACGTGGAGCTGTAAGTTCAATTAAACCTCTTTCTTTGTAAATTGCCCAATCTCAGGTATGTCTTTATTAGCAGTGTGAAAATGGACTACTATAATGGGGTTTTGCCATGTTGGCCAGGCTAGTCTCAAACTCCTGACCTCGGATGATCTGCCTGCCTCTGCCTCCCAGTGTGCTGGGATTACAGGCGTGAGCCACCACACTCGGCCTTCAGTTTTCATTGTAATTACTTTTATCATAAATAACCACATGTGGCCAGTGACGTTTTGGGCAGTGCAGGTATTGACCATCCTTCAGCCCAGTGAGGTTTTGCCAAAACTGTGAGTGACAAAGCTAGATCCCTATTTCCACATTTACAAGGATGAGAATTAGCATATTCTCTAGGAGTATACTAATATACTCACACTGCCTGGGCTTGAGTGCTGGCTTTTCTGCCCGTGTAACCTCTCTGTGCCTCAGTTTACTTGCTTGTAAAACAGAGATTAAAGACTGCAGCTACTTCATTGGGTTGTGGTGAGGATGAAATGAGTTAAGGGTTAAAAAGTACTTTACATAGTGTCCAGAATATGGTAAAAACCAAATAGATGTTAGTCAGGCATGCATTAATTCAGTCAACATTTGAGACTCTCTTACTGTCCAGACCCTGTGCTCAGTTAAATAGCATGGACACAGAAATGAACAAGATATATTTCCTTCTCTCAAAAGCTTTTTTAAAATCACTGCATCGTCTTTAGCATTTTTATTCCACTTCTCCTAATCCCAGTGAGTCTAAGTGGTATGCATACACCAGCAGTATCTGTCAGTGGGGAAGCAGCAGCACCAAGCATTGCACCTGTACGTGGTAGGCATGTGCTAAATAATTGCACTTTTTTTTCTTTAGTGAAATTATATAATTTGCAAAGCTAGAATGGACTGAACTCTTGCTGGATTCTCAGCTTCCTGCACACTGCACTCTTGGGCAGGACAAGCAGGTGGTATCATCATAGGATTAGCTTTTCTACTTCTCTACCTCTAGTTATATTTCAAAGGCTGCCTGAGATTTGAGGGTATGAGGGCCCAGGGGATAGTGGCTTTCCCCCCAAGTCCAGCAAGGCACTCATAATTGTCATTTGTCCTATCTAATCAAGTGATACATAATAAGTTTTTTTGTTTTTTCCCCAACATCCATTGATATTTTTTGTGAGGAGGAAACCCATATTTTCCTTGAAGAACAGTTTCTTCCCCATCCCAGTTCATGTTATTCAGGGAGGTGACTGTGGCTCTAAGATTGGCAGGGGATTTCAAATTGACTAATCAGAGCACTGCATATCCTTAGTCAAGGTGATCGAGCAAAAGTGGCACTTGGCCCAAATAAGTCCAGTAAGTTCCAAATCAAAATTTTGGGAGATCTCGAGAAGAAATATTTCTTTGCAAAGCACTTGAAAGAACATTGGAGTTGCCAGGTTACACGAAGAAGGTCTGACCTGGAATAAGATCAGCATGAAGCAAAGCAGAACTGAAAGGAAAAGGACTTGGGGACATGTCTTGAGCCCTGAACGAGATTGTGCCTGAAGCTGTATTGCTGTACTTTAGTTATCGGAGCCAAAACATTGCCTTACTTGCTTTGGCCAGTTTGAGTTGGGATTCTGTTTTTCATAACCAAAGAAGGATGTTCCCTCTGCCATTTCCGTGGTGCTACTAGGGCTGTGCGCAGCAACTCTCTAGCAAGAGTAGAGAGGCCAATTGACCTGCACTCTCCTTCTCAAGGCAGCAGCCTCCGGAGCCCTAATCACAAAAGACTAAATGGTAAAAGCTTCTCACATGCTCATGGCAGCAATTTTAAGGATGTCCTGTGTGGGACTGACCCTAAGAAGGGATTCTAAAAGAAGCCTCACTTAGGTAATTTAAATTCTTAAAATAACTACAGATTGAGTCTGAGAATCCCACAGGAGCTCATGACTGCCTAACCTGGGATGGAGAGGTCAGGGATTCTCAGTAAATGAAAAATAGGCTAAGAACAAAATCATCTCTTATCCTCAGCAGAGGGTAAGAGTGGGTCATGACTTCACGCAGCAAATTAGTGACTGCATTTATTTAACGGCTTCTCAAAAATACCTTCAGCTGCACAGGAGGAGAGCTGACCCATTTTTAAGTATGGAATCAATAGACTCATAAAAGTAATTCTTAAAAATAGCCTTCTCTTCTTAAAATATATTTCCCATTGAGCAGCAAGCAGAAGAAAATTTTTAGGTGGGCCCTGACTCATTTTTCTATGGATTAAAACAAGAGTGAGACTAAAGCCTTGGTGTAGTGGGCGATACTCACCTGGATGCTGTGCCCAAGAGTTCCCAACTCCTGAGCAAATACTCCAGCCCAGGTTTGCCAGCTGTCCTTGATGAACAGCTTTTCCTTCCTCAGGTGGGGAGAGAGGGCCAGGCCATAGAGGCTCCCAGACAGCACTTTTCCAAGATAGATGCTTCTGGTGTTCACATTCTGTTTCCATCAAACTGAAACCCAGAACCTGAGTGAGAAGCAGGATCAGGAGTGCTGATAATTACAACTTGGAACAGAGCAGGGACGTCCTGTGGGAGGAGTAGTACTTAGATTATTTCATAGCTAAGCAGAGAAAAGAGAGGGAGAAAACCAATTCTTCAGAAAAAGGGAAACCCTTCAGGATTGGATGTGATTTGACTTGTGTGGACACTGTCATTTTCTTGGGCTTGGATATCTCTTCATTTTAACTTCCTTAGAATGCCACTGTCATTAAGATTCTATTTTCTTTCCTTCATGGACGTTCTTTTCCTACTTACGTAGAGGAAAATATCTTTCTCTCTTCTAGGTTCTGTTCAACACTTGCTGCACCAGGAATAATTGGAAGTCTATGTACCATCTCCTCCATCATGTGTCACGGGAATGAAAATTCCCTAAGGAACGTTTCTTAAAGTGGGGACATAGCCATATGTACCAATTTCCCCTAAGGTAAAAATGCATATTCCAGAAACCTATCCCAGACCTACTGCTTCAAAATCTTAGGGAATAGAGACCAGAAATTTCCATGTTTAAGATTGTTCTCAGGCATCCTTTCTGCACACTAAAATTTGAAAACCACAGTCCAGTGGCTACAGCATATAATGTCTTGAGTGCCCATGGGCAGATGGCAAAGTAGAACCTCCAGTCAACATATGCCCTGTGATCTCCAAAGGAAGGCTCCGCATAAAGAGGTGTGCTGTTCAAACTTGATGAGGCTGGAAATAGGAAAGGACAGAAGTAGCGGAATCCTGCATAATCTCTCCCACGTCTTTGTCCAAGCAATAGGTCCTGGTCCCCTAGTTCATGGAGAGAGACTTAGCTTGAAAATCTTAGAAGCTCCAAGCTCCCTTCCAAATTCAACTCTGTCAGTTTCATGGAATCTTTGATTTATGTTGTTTTATGGGCCTGGGAGTTTTGGCTGTTCCTTAGGCCACCAGGGATGGTAGTATGTTGTGCAAATTATTTTCCTATGGACCATCATCTGCATTTTAGGTGATGGGAACAATGGTTACTTTGAAGCAACGCCTTTTGAGCTCTGAAACTAAATAATGCACCTGGAAGACGCAAAGTGAATGTGAAAAACCAGTTTTAAGACTTCCTAGTTGGAATTTTAAAACGATGGGAAATAAAGGGAAGGGGATGTCAATGGAATATTGAGTCTGATATGATTAACAGATGTAAATTGAACCAAAGGGGTCTCTAAGGAGCAGACAAGTTAAGGTGATAGTTGTCCATGATGGGTTTTGAATGGGGTCTCATGAAAGCAAAGGTAGTAGGAAAAAAAAATGACAAAATCCATGAGATCAAATAATTTTATTCAAGGGCCTTCCCTCAATGTGAGAAAATTGAAAAACACAACCAAAGGAGGAGTTCTGCCCATGTCCTTATTGGCAGTAGCTGTATCCATGAGGGGTATGAGGAAAACTATGTGATAATTATAACAATGAACTCTAACATTTACATTTCCTAAGCCTTAGACTTAATCTTTGGAATAATCCTATGAAGTAAGGACTGTAGCAATGGAAACTTGAGTTCTGAAATATTAAGCAATTTGTCCAAGATACGTGTACTGAACAGGTAGTATGGCCAGGATCTGAATCCAATTCCTGTCGCAAGGAATTTGACTTAAATCCTTTAATGACGACCTTTATAATGACAGGAATTTAAATTTCAAACTAGAAGTACTCTTAGAATCTCATTTGTCCTACAGTATGCTGAGGTCGCTAACAGCACGGGTGTAGTGGTGAGTGTCAGTAGTCCCAGCTACTTGGAAGGCTGAGGTGGGAGGATCCCTTGACCAGGAGTTTGAGGTCAGCTTGGGCAACATAGCAAGACTCCATCTGTAAAAATAAAATAAAATATAATATAAAAAAGACTATGGGAAACTTGTTAGAGAATAATGAGAGAAAACATTCAAAGCACTAGGTTAGTCAGGGTTCTCCAGAGGAAAAGAACTAATTGGAGATTATATATTTAACTATCTATATCTATGTTTATATCCACACAAAAGAAAGACATTTGTCAGGACTTGGCTCGCATGATTATGAAGGCTGAGAAGTCCCAAGATATGCAATTGACAGCCTGCAGCCCCAGTAGAGCCAAGGTATAAGTTCCAATTGGAGGGCAGGAGAAGACCAATGTCTCAGCTTAAGCACTCAGGCAGCTGGAGTTCTGTCTTACCCAGCCCTTTTGTTCTACTCAGGTCTTCAATACCTAGGATGAGGACCATTACTGTTAGGGAAGACAATCCCTTTTACACATTCTGTCAATTCTAATATTAATCTCATCCAAAAATACCCTCACAGATAAACCCAGAATAATGTTTAACCAAATGTCTAGGCACCCCATGTCCCAGCCAAGTTGACATGTAAAATTAACCATCGCAAGCACTTAGTGTATGCATAGATTAAGCAAATACTCCATACATGAACATTATGTATATCAACCTCTTTTTTATTATCATCATTATTTTTCATTTTTATAACTATACTGATTCTCCAAATAATGGCAAATCTTAAAGGTTACTTAATCTCAGAGTTTGCTAAAGCTAATAATAAAAATCTAAATTAAAAGTAGAATGATAGCAAAGCAGATTGTAAGTAGATTCACCTGCTCTAGAAAATTTCTACATGACTCGATGGTAGCTAAGGAGTGACAGTCAGGATTTGAACCTAAACCTATCTGATTTCAGTATCTGAGCCTACCCTTTTATGTACATCCTGTTCTTTGCCCCTGAGCCTCTGCTCCCAGGGTTCTCCCTGCCTAGAAAACCCCTTCTGTCCTTCTTCAGGAAATATATCACTTTAAAATGTTTCTGGCACTGTCATAGAGACATGTTTCAACTGGACAGAGATTCTTCCCAGATCATGTTCTTTGGTACAATTTCCATCTTTCATACATATTTCACAGATATTGGCCCATTGTCAACTCCTCTTCTCTATTTCTTCATAATGTTTCACATACCAACTCTAGGTACTCCTCCTCAGTGATAGGGTAACCCCTAAGACATAGCTTTATCCTTGGACATTCCAGAAAATATTACCGTTTTTCCTTTACTGCCTGTATTCCCAACTACACTGTGAGCTTCTTGGAAACAGAAAACTTGGCCCATTTCACTTTGTATTCTTGGGATCTAGCACAGAAGCTGGTACAGAATCGGGGTTCAAGGTGTATTAAGTCAATGGAAAAATAATTGAACTCTAAAGTCAAGAGTCACTTAACAAGTCATCATATATCTGCCACAAATAAGGATTGTGAGACTCTGCTCACAAAATCTTACTTAAATGACAAGTGATGCTTCTTCCAATTGCTAAAAACACATCTACATTTTCAATTAGTAGAATTGAAATGCCTTTGAGGTCCTGGAATGCACTTTTAGGGTACATACCAGAACTCTTGGCTCACTGTATGATTTCACATAGAATTCTTGTCACTTAGCATCCTCAGGCATGAAAATTGGCGCATGCTGAAAGGAATCTCTAGGGTAGGAGAAAATCCTGATTCCCCTATATATTCCAACAGGGACAGAAGGATTGCAGTTTCATTTCCTGCCAATTTTAAAATTATGAATATTTTGGTATGATTATAAGTAAGCAAGAGAAGCCTACCAGGGAATCAAATAATCCCAGAACATGAAAACATAGATTATTGTTTTCCTTCCCTCTTCCTCTCAAGTTTATTTGTTTTGCCTTTGTAAAAGAAAATAAGGTCAGGTGGCAGAAAAATTACATTGAAAAATTTAAACCTACAAACTCATAGCAAAAGGAAATTTGTCCTCTTTTACTCAGGCAAACCATTCAAATGCACAGCTCTCCTCCGGTCTTTTTCAAATTATGAAAAAAGTTATTTGACTAATTCAGGCCTTTCTGTTAAAAAAAAAAAATCACCCTGTTTGACCCTCCAAATATCTCTCCAGGTTAGGTAAATTCTTTAGTAACCACATCTTTGAAATATTCATAGTAAAATATTGACAGTTTTAAAAGAATTTCTAATTCAGAACAATAATAGAGGTGACAGCAGACTTTCTTTCAAGTTTCTGGAGTCCTTTAAAAGAGTGAAATTTTAAAAGCTTAGATTTTATGGCATATTTATGTAGCAATCTGAAGCCCATTTTTTGTTCTGTTAGTGAAACACACACTACTATTTGAGGAATCACTATATTTTCCTTTATAATAAAGCACTTTCAAAATCCAGACAGATTAGTTTAGACCAAGACTACACTTCCCATCACCACTTTATAAACAAATCTTCCAACATCAAGCATATGTTAGTTAGTTGAATTAATGAGAGCAATAAACAAAGAAAACAAGATTAGCAATGAACACATTCAATGGAAAACTTCATCTTACTCTAAAATTGTCTCTCTTTTTTGTCATTTGAATGTCATTGCTAAATATAAGATGAGAGTGCTTTCTTGTATACTTCCCTTTATGTTTCAGTCTGGTTCAGACTTTCTGACTCACCCCTATTCATGATCAAACACAAATTTCACAAAAGGTTTAATTGCATCTAGACTTTAATAAATATTCTACTTGGGATCTGCAAATAAGACTATAGGAAGGTGGAGGACTCTTTTGTTATGCAAATACAAGCTAGTGGAAGCTCTTTCTGAAAGCTATTTAGCTGAGCCCTCAAAAAGCAATGTTTGAATGGCCTTTTCTTTCTTTTTTCTTTCAGGAATGTCAACCTCATTACAAGTCTGTTTATAACATCTTATTTCATGGCCATTTGGCAAATAAGTTCTTCCTGAGATGAATTTTGATAAAATATATAATGACAACTTCATGTATTTTCATAAGCTATCTCAAATGCAGCTCTTTGTTCAGAGATAGAAGGTTAAGTTCTTCATAACAAAGCAGAATTTTTGCAGAGTCCTTTCCAACAGGACCTGACCTCTCTGCAGAAGGCAAATGCTGGACATATCTCTTCTTGTAGTTATCCTAGTCAGTGGGACACAAGTTCATGCATAATATTGGTAATGGCCTCTATTTCTTGAATATGTGCCAGACATTGTGCTTAGCATTTTATTTATTTTTCTCTTTTCTAGTGTGCAAAGAGCTTTGATGTGCTAAGGATTTTAGATGCATTAACTTGATTCATCTTCACATAAACCCTATGCATTGTTGATATTTTATTGCCAATTTCAAGATTGAAGAACTGAGAATCACAGAATCAGCTCTCTTTTCCAAGGTCACACAGCTAATAAAGCCAGGATTTGAACCCAGGTCTGCCTGATTACAGTGGCACAATTTATTCCCTTTTTGCAATATTGAGTGTTTTAGAGTCTTGGGTCAGTTGTCCTTTTTCTTTCTAGAGACAACTAAATAAATAAAACAGGAGGTACCTGAACATGTTTCATCCAGGGAGCTTTGTCTATAAGAATTAAAAATCAATATACAAAGCATGTTAATAACAAGGGTAATAATGGGAACAAAGAGACCAGATAGTTGATCTTGGGACCATATTGATCATTGTGGAATACAAAGATGATCATGGGGATGTCAGAAGTTTCTCTTTATCTCTAGATGCCACTCAACATGGAAAAATTTAGGGGGAAAAAAACTCTTATCAGGCTACAATTTCTTTTGTATTTTTGAACTAGTTACTCCTAAGGGAGATTACTTTTAAAGTCGCATACTTTGTATTATGAATCTGGATACAGTTTGAACATTCATCAGTTTTTATCACCTAACTAGTAAAATGTCAGCAAGGAACTGAAGACAGTTACCTGCAATAACCCTGAATACGCAATTAAACCATAGAATGAAGTTACTCCATGATGAGTAACTTCATGTTACTCATGAAGTTACAATTAATGACCACCTGTAAGTCACCAGAGTTTATGCATACGCATGGGTGGGAAAAATAGTGATTACTCCATTTTATGTGATTATTCAATCTACTGCCTGAAGGCATCATCACACACCTAAGGTTTTCCCTTTACATATATTTTCTGAAGTCATCAAATGGATTAAGGCTACTGCGTGGTAAATGTGCTGCTTAAATGCTTGGCGATACAAGTGACCTGGTAACTCAGAGGGCTCTCATTTTGTTGGGCAGTATAAATAATAATGCTAGGAAAGATAAGGCCATATGGTTTAGCTCTAACTTTTTGCAGCCTCTTCACTGAGTTGACTTTGGGTGCAGAATATTCTTTAAACATTTATTGCCTTTCCTAGGATAAGTTGATTTAAATAGAGATTGATTTTCACCAGTCCAAGAAAAGTCTGCATACTGGTGTTTATATGGCATAAAATAATGCCTTGCAAGAAAAAGGTGGAAAAGTATCTCCATGGCAGTTGATGTGCCTGCTCAAACACACTTCAGTGGCTTCCCCTTAGAGTCCTCTTCAAGTCTTCCAGCCTAACTAGTTGTCACTTTCACTCACTTAACTCTCTTCCTTATTTTGGTACCTTCTAAAAAATGTAAAAGTAGTCTAGGATATCAGAATGGGTAAAGAAGAAGGTGTTAAATCTGTCCTGAAAGAACACATCACCCACTCCCTCTAAGACCTGTGTTGCAGCCCTGGTGTTGACCCTCATAGCCTATTGCATGTTGTAAGTCCTAGGTGGCCTCCCTTTTAAGGAGCAAAAGGTTTCACACTGACCTTAGTAAATTCAGCCCCCCTCCTTTCCAAAAACTAAGGGTGAGCCTTGTTATCTGAAATAAAAGGTAGTTATCAACAGTATCACCATCTCCTCTGGCATTTATCGGAAAGTTACTATGTGCTACACTGTATTCTAAGCACATGCATGCATTAGCTTATGATCACCTTCAAAGATACTGTCAAGCACTTTGGGAGTGCCAAAATTCCAAATAAATACAATTAATGAGAAACCCACTCTTTCTTGTTTGCAGAATAATCAGAAGTCCAAGAGGCTAAGCCACGTAGTAAAAAGCAGCAGCTTTGGTTTGAGAATTTTTTTTTTTTTTTTTTTTTGAGACTGGATTTCACTCTGTCACACAGGCTGGAAGTTCACTGCAGCCTCCACCTCCTGGGCTCAAATGATCCTCCCACCTCATCCTCCCAAGTAGTAAGGCTATAGGCACACACTACCATTTCCCATGATACAGTTCAGAACATGTTGCCCCAGAATATGGCACCTTGGCTTTTGAGAAAACAGCAGAAGCAGGAAGGTCACTTTCACCTTCCCACACCCTTTTTCCCTAAAGCAAGCCATAAAACCTGGAAAGAATCCTTTGAACTTCCTGTAAGGCAGATAATAAGATCCTCATATGAAAGGACCCATCCTATATTCATAGGAAATGGATGACCTTATCTTTGAAGATACAGTGAAATAAAGAAGAATATGAACAAACAGGCTTTTGTAAGTTGCTCTTAGTTTGCTACCATCTGATCATACTCCCTTGTTATACTTCTCTATAACTGTCCACTCTTCATCAGAACTAAGCATGAAAATATACAGTTTTCCCTGTTTCTTTGGGCCCTCAGTTCTTTCTTTTTTTTCTTTTTTTTTTTTTTGAGACAGAGTCTTGCTCTGTTGCTTAGGCTGGAGTGCAGTGGTACGATCTCGGCTCACTGCAACCTCCACCTCCCAGGTTCAAGTGATTCTCCTGTCTCAGCCTCCCAACTAGCTGGGATTACAGGCAGACACCACCACACCTGGCTAATTTTTGTATTTTTGGTAGAGTCAGGGTTTTACTATGTTGGCCAGGCTGGTCTCGAACTCCTGGCCTCAGGTTATCCACCTGTCTTGGCTTCTCAAAGTGCTGGGATTACAGGCATGAGCCACTGCACCTGGCCTGGGTCCTCATTTCTGAAGGCTCCTGTGTCATGGGAAATTTGTATTACATAAATTTGTATGCTTTTCTCTTGTTAATCTGTCTTTTATTAGAGGGCCCTCAGCCATAAGCTTAGTGATAGGTGAGGAAAAAAATATTTTCCTCCCATACAAAAGCAAACTCCTGATTCTTTGTCAGCCTGTTTTCCTACCCTCTTCTTTTTCTCAAGAAGAGGGTATATGAATCAGATTTATTAGGCGACATGTGCCAGTTGAGGCATGTTTGCTAGTGGGTTTCTGTGCATTAAGGAGGTGTGTCACCTGTGCTTATCTATCTTCTTCTGTGTGACTGGTGTAAGTGGATTCAAGACCTGCAATCTTGGGGCAGACCCTTCAATCTCTCTCTTTTTGACGTCATTGCCTTACTGAACTAATTGTTATTTCCCTTTCCTATACCTTGTAAACGAGCAGAGGATCATAAAACATGAATATATGAATTCTGGCTGATGAAGGTAGAGATTCTGCTTAGATATAAAGCCAAAAATGCACCACTCACTCTAGAATTATCAGAGTTCTGTGTTGGGGAAGTTTTGAGCCCTGTCCCAGTTATCATAATGCCATTATGATTTTTATATGCAATTGTTCTTTGTATATCTCTCTCAAGACCCACATGGGAAAAGAGACAATAAAAGAATAGGATTGGTACACTCATAACTGCCTGGTTGGAATATATGAAACTTTATCATAATGTGACTTCAGTTCTTTTAGAAGTCCCTTGCTTCTCATGGTAAATCATTAGGTACAACTTCTGAGTGAAAAATAACAGCATGTCAGCATCTCCACAAATATTATTTTGGAAAAGACTGAGACAGAAAGCTCTTACTCATGAAGCCTCTCAATCTTCTTTTCTTACTTACTTTCTTCCTCCAAAAGATTGTGTTAGAACCCTATGTTTTAGGGCAGCCTAAATTAAGGAACCCTCCATTTTAGTTATTTAAATCTGAAAATAAACTGGTTATTATGAAAATACTCTGATTTTAGTTATTCCCATTCATAATCTGAAGAAAGCCTCCTGTCTAAATCCATTGTAGTTTGTGAAAACAGCTAACTATAACCCAGGCAATCAACTTAGAAAACCCTTTTGAGAATGTGAAGAGGCAATGTTAGCATTTATCAAGGCAAACCTAATTGGAGAGTTAGGCTACTTAAACAAATTATCTACCTAATATTTTATGATGTGGAAACAGCTACTTGGGTACTTTTTTTCCCTTTTATTTGCTGGCATGTCACTGTATTTCAGAGTAAATGTAAAATGATAAAACCCTCCATCTTGTCCATGTAAATACCAGCATAAACTGCATTTCTATCCATACCACATCAAGCTCTCACTTCTATTAAAAGAAATTGTGTCCACAAGAAGCATGATTAGCCTTGTGAATAGTCAGCTTTCAGAATTTGACTTAAATATTTATTGTAAAATATGTTGTTCCATTCTTCTTTTTCATCTTCTTAAGTAATGAGAATGGCTTTCCAAGACCAATTCTTGCAAGTAATATTATTTATCATTCCAAAACATGTTTTGCTGCCTAGAGTGAAAGATATTTTGGTGTGGCTTTTTATTATTTTTAGCCATATGATGATCCTTTGATTTCATCCTAATCCACTTTATTTTACTTTACTAAAAATCATCTTATGATGCAGAGTAATGATGAAAAGTAGGTTTCTCAAACAAAATAGACCATTTCTAAGTCCCTGACAATACTATCTAAAATCAGACAGGCATCAAGTAAATAAATAAACAACTCTTCTGTTTTTCAGGATCTACTTCTGGATTAATTTTTATGTATTTTTTCTTCTAATTATTTGTGTCCAATTTCTTGTCATCTCATTTATGGCACATCCTTCTCTGATCACTTCAAAAAATTTAAAGCTAAGAGTGGTTAAAAAATGCTTTTTATATATCATCTATTTTTTTTTTTTGTCATTCCAGGGTAATGAATACTATTATCCCCCGTTTTACAGACGAAGATACTGAGTGTGAGTCATTACATCATTTTTTCAGGAGAGCTCTGCTATTAAGTGGTAGAGGCAGAACTGCCTGGGTTGACAGCCCAAGCATTTAACTTGACCTAAGGCACACTATAAGATCAAAATAATCCATTTTTGGAGTTTGCTAGCTATTCTTATAATTTAAACAAAATTTAATATTGATTAGATGAGATTATTACATCTAGATAATATGAAGTTTACTGAGATTTTTAAAAGTTTTAACTTAGCTAAACTATCTTCTAGTAACAAACCCACAGAAACATCAAAATGGGCATTAAATTCAGTTATATTTGATTGAAATGTGTTTTACGTGTGACATAAAGAAGAGATTGGTTTTCGCTAAACTATCAATTGCCAGTGAGTCAGATATTTCCTCATACTTGTGGCCTTTGACACATCAAGGCAAATACTTGATAGAAGAATGGAGATCATCTAGGTTTAGCTTAGAAAATCCTGGCTTAGTGTCTCAGTCATTTCCATTTTCTGCAGACTTTGCTTTTGGGAGTAGGATTACAAAATTCAATGTTATAACTTCTACTTTCATGATATGGTCTTCAGAGAGTTGATTAAAATTTATTCCATCACGTTGAGATTATCTAAGTTTTCTACAAGGCAGAACTGGGTGTGGGACAAACATGCAAGCTGGTAAAATAGCTTAAGGACATACATTCTTAGATGTATCAGAATCTATGGTGAAATTGTATTCTTTAAGAACACAAATATTTACAAGAGGTAGACAAAAGTTAAGAGTCTTTGCATGTGTTCTGTGGTCATTTTTTCCTTGTTTATCAAAATGTATGTTTAGGGAAGTCACAACTCCTACTTCAGATGCCTCAAAAATTCTGGCTGGCATATCTTATCTTCAACATTAACAAATAGTTACAATATCTCCAAGGACAGCGAGTTGACTTTCAGCTAAGGTAAGAGATGTCTTTGAAAGGGTGTATATTTTGAAAGACAGCAACGCTCACCATTTGAAAAAATATATATGGAAGTATTTCTGGTAAAATCTATTTAAGCCTCTTTGATTGAATTCTCTTGGGGGGGATTGAGAATATCATTAGATTTATCTAAGCAATGTTCTGTTTAATACCCAAATCATAGGTTTATGTAATTTACAAAAGGTGGATATTAAGTTTCTATATTAATGTCTATACCTGGAAAAAAAACCACATTATCCCAAAGGAATCTGTAAAAATACCAAACAAAACTTTCTTACAGCAATAGCGAAATTCCAGGTGTTTTAGTAGAGGGAATTCATGGTCACTTTGCCACCAATGTCTGATGTGATAGTATTTAAATGCCTAAAGAGGCCTCAGAAGAAAGATTTAATCTGTAAAAGACCTGTGTCTGGCCTTCAACAGCAACTCCTCCCCAAATCATCACATACTCCTTAATTTGTGTCCTAAACATAGTCCCTTTATTTTGCCAAATGGATTATACTTTCAGCTTTTTCTTTCCTCCTCCTGTCACCTACCCATACCCTATTTCCATAACACTCTTTAACCTTACTTGATATCTTGCCCTATCACTAAGGCATTGCAAACTACTTTTTTCACTTTCAGTACCTTCTTGTTTCACAACCCATGTATATGGTTTCTTCCTTTAAGATTTTATTATCTTCTGTGAGAAATATATGATTCCCTTCACTTCAAGTTGCTTCATTCATGCAAGCTTTTTGCAGTTTACTGACCTGGATTTGTTGAGATGTTGCCTCAAAGTAAGTGCTGTCAATCTTTTTCACATGTTCACGTTGTAGCTCCCAAAGGAGATTATAGACTTTTTAAGAGAATGTCTTCTAAAAATTCTATCTACCCCAAGCACCTAGAACAATTACTTCATTAAAGGGTGCTAGATAAAGATTGTTGATTGGCTTACTATATTTTCTGTTCCAGGAAAACCAGTACCACATGATTTGAGTATCTTTTACTTCCTCAGAAGAATTTAAAAGTGAGGACTGCAAAACTGTTACAATCCCCCCACTGCTCAAATTTTTCTATATTTTATATTGTGACCAGACGTGTGATGGCCACAAAAGTTCTGTCCTTGAGGTATAGTGGTGAAGTCAAATATAAGCCAACCAAGTACTTAACTCAAAATACCAAACAAAATTGTTGGGGTTAATGTGAAAGCAGTTGTTTTCAGTTCATTTTCAAGTCTCAAACAGGTCACTTTACTATCAAAGCTTACTGTAAAATTCACGGTAAATTATAAAATACGTAAAGACAAATGTGCTTTAAACGTTAAACTCTTGCTACACTATTAAGATCGCTCCCACGAGTATCTACAGATAATTAGAGAACTAGAAAATACGTAAATATAGGCGATGAAGTGGAGAGGTCTCTAGATAGCCTAAGTTCTGAAGGTGGCTGGTTTGTTTTCATCCGTCTGCGGGTCGCAGATTACATTCAGCACGCTGGCCAGCTCCCTCGGTTACGCGGTTTATTGGCCTAAGTGAAAGGAGCAAGGGGAAGGCAAGCACCATCTGCTGCTTTGTATTAATAGTTTACCCGAGAGGCAGGGGTGAAGAGAGCGCGACAGTCGACGCAGTAGATGTTGACGCCGCTGAGTTCTTAGGGTGTTTTTGTCTGATCTCAGGGTCCCCAAGCCTCCACCGAGCCAGAATGGAGGCAGTGTTAAACACCCAGAAACCCTCTTTTTCTCTGGTTAGGCTCAGCAGAAAGCATTCCCAGGTCTTGGGAACTGAAGAAGATTCATCATAGATTTCGGGGGGTGGGAGGTAGGTAAGGGCGGGGGCGCTACATAAATGGTTGAGTTGCGTGGTCGAAACACCAATCCATTCAAAATTTGATTCACTTTTATTTTAATTAGAGTGGGCGCATGCGGAATAAGTTGCTGGAATCAGAGTTACACAGGTGGGACAAACACGCTGCCCAGCCCCCACAGCCCCCACGCCCCAGGTGTAAAGAAGCCTGGGGAAAGGAGATGGACCCTTTCTTTCCCGTATAAGATCTCATGGACTTCCTCCTC
The DNA here is from genome assembly GCA_963573385.1 of Cacajao melanocephalus. NCBI lineage: Eukaryota > Metazoa > Chordata > Mammalia > Primates > Pitheciidae > Cacajao > Cacajao melanocephalus. Next base: position 3,463 of record CAUYLG010025879.1, on the reverse strand, counting down.
CTAAAAGAGACCTCTCGATTTAGCATCTCCAAACAGCCCGCTCGGCTGGATGCTGGATTTCTCCCTTCCCCAGGAACTTTTTGTCCGCGGGAGGGAAAGTGGGGTTGAGGCAATGAGAGCCAGAGATCAAGGAAAAAAAATTATCCAAGAAGGGGTTGGGGAGGAGGGTGGCAAGGCATTGGGGTCAGAAGTACTGAGGCTCTGAGGCTTTGGAGACGCTATGCGCTCTCCTCCCTCCAGCCCTCTGCAGCAGCCCTTTACGTCGCGGACACGGGAGAGTTAAGCCAATAAACACGTAAGCGCCGCTCCCTCCCCAATCGGCAAGATGCCTCTTCGGCTCTTGGCTGCATCGACAGCTTGCAACACTCGGCATCTTTTCTGGAGGCGCCTCCTTCGGCGGCCGCAGATGGCATCCGGCTGCGGGCTCGGGGCTCGCAATTGATTCTCCCCCTTGCCTGCCCACCTCGGGTCCACGGACGCACCTCTCCCTTCCCCTCCTCCCCTCGCGCTCCTGGGTCTGAGCCCAGCTCGCGACCGCCGGGCGGAGGATCAGTCGCGGCGGCCGGGGCTGAGCAGCAGCGCTCTCGCTCCCTGACCTGGGGAGAAGCGCCTACCCGAAAGAGCTGACCCCGGCTGCCTCCAGCGCCCCCCACCTTTTGCACTCCAAGCCCGGGGCTCCAGAGACCCCGCTCCCCAGGCGCCACTATGCTGGACCCTTCGTCCAGCGAAGAAGAATCAGATGAGATCGTGGAGGAGGAGAGCGGCAAGGAGGTGCTCGGCTCGGCCGCCTCCGGCGCGCGCCTGTCTCCCAGCCGTACCAGCGAGGGCTCGGCCGGCAGCGCTGGGCTGGGGGGCGGCGGCGCCGGCGCCGGAGCCGGGGTGGGCGCAGGCGGCGGCGGGGGCAGCGGCGCGAGCAGCGGCGGCGGGGCCGGGGGGCTGCAACCCAGCAGCCGCGCTGGCGGCGGCCGGCCCTCCAGCCCCAGCCCGTCGGTGGTGAGCGAGAAGGAGAAGGAAGAGTTGGAGCGGTTGCAGAAAGAGGAGGAGGAGAGGAAGAAGAGGCTGCAGTTGTATGTGTTCGTGATGCGCTGCATCGCCTACCCCTTTAACGCCAAGCAGCCCACCGACATGGCTCGCCGGCAGCAGAAGGTAGGTGCGCCTGGGAGGCCCCGGGAGCAGCACCGGGACGTCGCCAGGCGGGCGGGGCGAACAATGGGAGCTGGCGGCGCAGCTGGCGAGGAGGAGCAGGAGAGGTGGAGACCGCGCCCTGGGGAAAGGGCTACGAGGCCCCCTCCCAGCGGCGGGGCTCGCCCAGGCCCGGCCCAACCCAGCCTGGAGCTGCCTGGGACCCGCGAGGGCCGCGGAGCGCAGCGCCGCGTACCCGAGCCTCCCAGCCCCGGAGCGTTGGGGAGCGAGGCAGTCAGGTCCTGCTTTGTGGCCCGAGAGGCTCGGGGAGTGACTTGCAGCCCGCGACGCCCAGAGAGGCCTTGCTCGCTTGCAGGGCTCCCAGCGCTCTCCAGCGGCGGGCGGCTGCGCTCAACTCCGGGCCCGCCCTCCTAGGCGTGCGTTCGGCGGGCGGGGGCGCCGAGGTGGAGGGAGAAAAGCGTCTCCAAGCAGCGCTCCACTCGCCAGGGGCAGGGAGCAACCGCAGAGGCAGGCGGGAGAAACCAAGCCCGGAAGGCGAAGCTACCCGTGACTCTGCGAAGGGCACCCTCCTCTCCCTGCCCGGGTCAGCTGATCACCGACTAGCGTCGCCTAAGGGTCCTCGAGCACTGCTTCCTTATGGCTGGGGTTCTCTCCAATCCCCCTGACCCTTCCTCACTGACCCAGAGCGGGGGCACGCCCTCTGGTCCTTCTGTCCGGGTCAGCCCCTCCGCCTTCCTCTTTTTGACCCTCTTATCCTCTTCCCAAGGTGACTTCGCCGCCACCTTCTGGCTCGCCTGGGTCCTCCAAGCCCTGCCACTACTGCCTTGATAAAGTACAACTGCAAAAAGCTTCGCAATTATAAGCATCAAAAGCTTTTTGTGTCTGAGGCTGGGGCAAGGCGCCTTTTTTTTTTTAATCAGCTGTTCGTTAGCTAGAGAAAGGGATGGGGGTACCGTAAGATGAGGGGCAGTAGCAGGGAGTGGGGGCCGAAGAGAAGCAGTCAGGAACCCAGTTGGAGTGAGTTAGTAAAGAAAGTTAGCGTTCTGTTCTCTCTTTTAAATGGATTTGCAGCACTTGAGCTGTCAGAAAAGCCAGTCAAGCCCCGCAGAGCGGCATTGTGAGAAGCCAGCCCTAACCCCATCAAGATTGTGAAACTAGTATCTTAAAATAGTGAAGTTTTCGGTTCTGCCATTTAAGACTAAATTACATGTTGCTGTAGTAGCGTTAGGTTTTCCATATTTATCCACCCTTACCTTGAGTTAGCACAGATTTTTCTGTTTGGCTTACATGTGTACACACACCACCCAGCACCGATGATTTATTTCAGGCATCATAAGCTTGGCTATCAGTTTCATTACAAGATAAAACCCATTTCCTGGGTGAGAGATAGGAGGTGGGTTATACACATGACTCCCCATCTCTATCTGTGGCTCCTTGTTTATTCAGTCTGTATTTTGGACTGCAATAGAGCAAAAGTATCCTCAGAGCAGCAAAAGTTTTTGGGATGTTGTTTTAAGGTTGGATGTTGGGTCCCCAGGACCTAATATTTCACGCTTCAGTTGGTATTCCTATTGTAGTTGTGTCTTCATAGCTTGGGGACTTCAACTTCCAAAATCTTTCCCAGTAATAACAACACCGGCCAAAGATATCCCATTCCTTTGGCAATGAAAACTGTGACTTAAAGTTTTAGGGTGGATGCGGGGGAATGTCTAGAGACGTTTATTAAAGTCTGTCTCTAGAGCTCTGTCCTTTAAATAGATGGTTAAGTCCAGAACTAGTATGATGAAAGAAATCTCACAGAGACACAGTTCTTCTAAACAGAACCTTCAGCCACCTTTAGAGATCATGATGAGGCCAGATTTTTCTGATCTGATTGTATGCTTTACCTGAATCCATTCAAAGCTGTGGTTTTGAGAGGCATGCTGGTTCCATTTTTTGCAGGTGACCTTAACATCAGAGAGACTCCAGGGCAGATTGATAACACTGGCATTTGGTCAAACTATTTTTAGTTATCACAGCAAACTGTTGGTAAATACATATCCCAATGAAGCTATCCCAGGGCTGTTGGCTATACTGGGATGCTGAATTTAAATATATATATATATATATAATATATATACATATACACACATATTATATATAGTATATATATAGTATATATTTATATATTATATATAGTATATATAGTATATATTTATTATATACAGTATATATAGTATATATTTATATAGTATATATAGTATATATAATATATATAATATATAATATATATTATATATAATATAGTATATATATAATATATACTATATATAATATAGTG
>CAUYLG010025876.1:0-53167 GCA_963573385.1 Cacajao melanocephalus | reverse complement strand
AATGATTTGCTCCTTCTTTATAATTTTTTCAATTGCTTTAATTATTCTAGTTCCTCAAAGCTGGAGGCATCAAGCTACCTGACTTCAAACTACTACAAGGCTACAGTAATCAAAACAGCATGGTACTGGTACCAAAACAGAGATATAGACCAATGGGACAGAATAGCGGCCTTGGACGCAACGCCACACATCTACAACCATCTGATCTTTGACAAACATGACAAAAACAAGCAATGGGGAAAGGATTCCCTGTTTAATAAATGGTGTTGGGAAAACTGGACAGCCATGTGCAGAACCCTTCCTGATACCTTACACTAAAATTAACTCCAGGTGGATTAAAGACTTAAACATAAGACCTAAAACCATAAAAATCCTAGAAGAAAACCTAGGCAAAACCATTCAAGACATAGGCACAGGCAAGGACTTCATGACTAAAGCACCAAAAGCAATGGCAACAAAAGCCATAATAGACAAATGGGATCTAATTAAACTCCAGAGCTTCTGCACAGCAAAAGAAACAATCAGAGTGAACTGGCAACCAACAGAATGGGAAAAAATTTTTGCAATCTACCCATCTGACAAAGGGCTAATATCCAGAATCTACAAAGAACTAAAACCGATTTACAAGAAAATAACAAACAAACCCATTCAAAAGTGGGCAAAGGACATGAACAGACACCTTTCAAAAGAAGACATATAGGAGGCCAACAAACATATGAAAAAATGCTCATCAATGGTCATTAGAGAAATGCAAATCAAAACCACATTGAGATACCATCTCACTCCAGTTAAAATGGCGATCATTAAAAAATCTGGAGATAACAGATGCAGGAGAGGTTATAGAGAAACAGGAACACTTTTACACTGTTGGTGGGAGTGTAAATTAGTTCAACCATTGTGGAAGACCATGTGGCGATTTCCTCAAGGACCTAGAAATAGAAATTCCATTTGACCCAGAAATTCCATTACTGGGTACATATCCAAAGGATTATAAACTGTTCTATTATAAAGATACATGCACATGTATGTTGATTGTGGCACTGTTTGCAATAACAAAGACCTGGAACCAACCCAAATGCCCATCGATGATAGAATGGACAAGGAAAATGTGGCACATATACACCATGGAATAATATGCAGCCATAAAAAACGATGAGTTTGTGTCCTTTGTAGGGACATGGATGAATCTGGAGACCATCATTCTCAGCAAACTGACATAAGAACAGAATGTTCTCACTGCGTGTTCTCACTCATAGGGGTGGCTATACTGATTACTCTATGAGCCACTGCATGTTCTCACTCATAGGTGGGTGTTGAACAATGAGAACACATGGACACAGGGAGGGGAGCATCACACACTGGGGTCTATTGGAGGGGACTAGGGAAGGGACAGCGGGGGGTAGGGAGTTGGGGAGGGATAACATGGGGAGAAATGCCAGATATTGGTGATAGGGATGGAGGCAGCAAACCACATTGCCATGTATGTACCTATGCAACAATCCTGCATGTTCTTCACATGTACCCCAGAACCTAAAGTGCAATAACATATATATAAATTAATTAATTAAAAATAATTATTCTAGTTCCTTTGTCTTCCTATACACATTTTAGAATAATTTTGTGTCTACAAAATCAAAATACTGTGCTGGAATTTTATCAGCAATTGTGCTGACAATTACGTGTCAGCAAGTGACATGAATCTGAGGATAACTGACATCTGCTCAATCTCCTGATCCACGAATCTGGTATTTCTCTTCATTTATTTAGATCTAATTTGCTTTTTCATTAGCCTTTTGAGTTTTGAGAATAGAAATCCTATACGTTTTGCTAGATTTCGTGTTGTAGGAATTTTATTTTTCTGAGTGATTGCACACAGTATTTTATTTTAAATTTTGGTTTCTATGTGTCTATTGCTAGTATATAAAAATATAATTGATTGCTGTATGTTAATCATGTATCTTGCAACCTTCCTGAACTCACTTATTCCTATTAAAAGTTCAAGGATCTGTGTGTATGTGTAGTTTCCTGGGGAATTCCTACAGACAATTATGTCATCTCCAAATATTTCTTTTCTGATTTATATGCCATTTATTTTCTTGCCTTACTAAAGTAGCTAGAAAGTACAGCACTATGTTGAGGAGCAGTGGTGAGAGTGGATACGCTTGCTTTGTTAATACAGGTAAAAGCATTCAGTCTTTTTCACGATTAAGAATGATGTAACCTGGAAAATTTTTAACCAATGTTCTTTATCATATTGAGGAAGTTACCTAGTTCTCTAGGATCATTAATATGAATGGGTGTGTCATCTCAGCATTGCTGTCTTTTCCTATAAGAGTTGAGATTTTCCTATCCCTTTATATGCCAATTTTGTATTATATCCATTTTGAACAATGAAGAATTATGAAGGCTTTAATCTTGTTTAAATCTTACAGATATTGAAACTTTTGTTTTTGCAGATAGTTGACATAACTAGATTAAGGCTGCAAGCTGCAACCTGTCTTCTGAGCTATGGTTCCAATATCAGTCCGTTTTCAAAGCCCTACAATGCTACTTTTTCATTTTTATTTTTGACACAGGGTCTTGCTCTGCCACCTAGGCTGGAGTGCAGTGGTGCCATCATAGCTTACCGCAGCCTAAACCTCCTGGGTTCAAGTGATCCACCCACTTCAGCCTCTGGAGTAGCTGAGACCACAGGAACATGCCACCATGCCCAGCTAATTTTTGTAAATTTTGTAGAGATAGGGTTTCTCCATGTTGCCCACACTGGCCTTGAACTCACTACTGGGCTCAAGCAATCCACTTGCCTTGGCATCCCAAACTGCTGGGATTATCGGCATGAGCCACCTTGCCTGGCCTGCAATGCTATGTATCCATTTCACATGTATGCCACTGTGTAGCCAATTCTAGGACTTGTATAGTGGTCTTTTCGTTAATTCAGTTCTCAAAAGCCTTTCTTACACTGATTAGGAACAGATCTATGCACATGTAGCTTGAGGATGACCCAAAAGGATCATAACTTCATGGCTCACTTTCCTGAACTCTTCCCTCTCTGCTATCTACCTGGTACCTTCTGGTTTCTTGGGGTTCCACCTTTGGTCCTCCACCCAGAAAGTTGGGGCTTTTGATTAACCCACTCTGCCTTGTACCTCTGCAACTGTGCTTGGATCCAGCCATGACACACAGAGAGAAAAATCAATGGATCCCACAACTCCAATTAGAGAGAAAGGTCCTCCTATGTTGGAATTTTGGTTCCTGCAAGCTTCGATTGCCACTACCAACACATATTTGGGGCTGGGTTGTATAAGAATGAAGAAGAAAAAAAAAGGACAGGGTTTCACTCTAAATTTTAGATGCTTCCTTTTCCGTCCCTTGGGTCGAAACCAGAAGGTTTTTCCTAGTGTGTCCTGGTTCCCATTTCTACTGCCAGGTGGAGAACAAATGGTAAAGTCACTACTGGTTTGGTGGTACTTTTTCTTTGAGATGGAGTCTCACTCGGTAGCCCAACCTGGATTGCAGTGGCATGATCTTGGCTCACTGCAAACTCTGCTGAAGGGGCTCGAGCAATTCTCTTGCCACAGCCTCCCGAGTAGCTGGGACTACAGGCACGTACCGCCATGCCTGGCGAATTTTTTGTATTTTAGTAGAGATGGGGTTTCACCATGTTGCCCAGGGTGGTCTAGAATTCCTGAGCTTAGGTGACCTGCCTGCTTCGGCCTCCCAAAGTGCTGAGATTACAGGCATGAGCCACTGTGCCCGGCTGGTGGTACCTTAAATTCTAGTCTTTGTTTTAAATCTGCCTGCTACTGTATATTTTTCAGAGTCCTTAAATAGTTGCTGTATGCATTCTGTCTGGGTTTTATAGCTGTATTCAGGAGAACTGACAGGGTGGAGTGTGCTTACTCTTTTTTTTTTTATTGATTTAATATTCAGCAATCTTGCTAACGTGTGTGTGTGTGTGTGTTTTAGAGTCTTGCTCTGTTGCCCAGTCTGGAGTGCAGTGGCACTGGGTTCAAGCGATTCTCCTTCCTTGGCCTCCCGAGTAGCTAGGGTTATAGGTGTGTGCCACCTCACCTGACTAATTTTTGTATTTTCAGTAGAGACAGGGTTTCACCATGTTGGCCAGGCTGGTCTCGAACTCTTGGTTTCAAGGGATCCTTCTGCCTCAGCCTCCCAAAGTGCCAGATTATAGGCATGAGCCACTGTGCCTGATCTGCTTACTCTATCTTACCCAGAACTGGAAGCGTCTTGCCTGTTAATGTAAGTGACGCTGCCCATCCAAAATGAGTAAGTGAATAGATGAATTCACATGGGTCAAATACTACTGAGATTACTGTGCAGCCACTTGGATAAGGAAAAGTTGATCACATATCCTCAGTGGGCCACCAGCAACAACTAGCCAAGCTAGAGAGGAGAGATTTATTCTCTACATGAAAGACCCTTGAAACAAATACTCTCTCAAAAGGGGCTATTGCTCTATCTGACCCAAGGTAAAGCCCACCTGTTGACATTCTGCCCAGATACAGAGCTTCCATTTCAGAGTTAGCATCAAACATCAAAAGCCCCCACACTGGAAGAAAGGCCTGAATACAAAAGCTGGAAGCCAATTAAACAGATCACATGGAGAACTGCAGGAAACTAGGTAATGCAGGGCACAAAAGAAAACCTTCACAAAATTTTAATTAGTGGTTTCAACAGATACAAGACGATACTGAACCCACACAACAGGAATTGGGATGCTAAAAGAAGGGAAAGGAAGGAAGAAAAAGAAGAGAAAAAGAAATCAGAATAGAAGTGCAGGCAAATTAAGAATATGATGGCCAAGATAAGAGTCAACAGAAAAACTGAAAGACAAAAGGGAAATCTTCCTAAAAGTATCATGGAAACAACAAAATGGGGAAAATAAGAAAAGAGGCCTTAAAGGTCCACCTAGAATATCCCAAATCTAAATAATTAGCATTTCAAAAAGAGAGAAAGGCAATAAACACAGAAATAACATAACAGCATTTCCCAGAACTAAAATACACAAGAAGGCTGGGTGAGGTCACGAGCCTCTAATCCCAGCATTTTTGGAGGCTGAGGCGGGCGGATCACTTGAGCCCAGGAGCTCGAGACTGGCCTGGGAAACATGGAAAACCCCATCTCACAAAAAACACAAAAATTAGCCAGGTATGGTGACGCGTGCCTGGAGTCCCAGTCAGCCAGGAGACTGAGATGAGTGGATGACTTGAGCCTGGGAAGTTGAGGCTGTAGTGAGCCATGTTTATACCACTGCACCCCAGCCAAGGTGACAGGATGAGACACTTTAAATAAACAAATAAACAGTGGCAAATAGAAGTCCAAACATCATAGTTACGCAGCAGACAAGCTGAGGAACCAGCTGATTAGAGGAGGGAAGAAGGTTTTAGGGGTATTCTCCCAAAAAGGACGCTAAATAGAGATAGAAATAAATACTTATAAAATATTAAGGGTATATATAAAATACATTTCACAAGTGGATGAAAACAGGGCAGATACAAATTCCAGGAAAGGCTTGGGCGTGGTGGCTCATGTCTATAATCCCAGCACTTTAGGAGGCTGGGGTGGGAGAATCGCTTGAGCTCAGGAGTTTGAGGCCAGCTTGGGCAATACAAAAAATTAACTTTTAGACTCTACAAAAAGTTAATAAATTAGCCGAGCATGGTGGTGCGTGCCTGTAGTAGCAGCTACTCAGGAAGCTGAGGTGGAAGGACTGCCTGAGCCCAGGTGGAGGCTACAGTGAGCCAAGATGGTGCCATTACACTCTAGCCTGGGCAACAGAGCAAAACACTGTCTTAAAAAAAAAAATCCAGGAAAAAAATTAAAAGTTGTATCAAAAAACCCCCATAAATGTAGTATAGTACTTGGCTCTGTAGTGGGTAACTAAAAAACATAACTCTATTAAAAAAACTGGGATAGTTTTTGTCTCATTTATCTTAAAGAAAGTGAATAATGCCTACAGTTGGTAAGAAACAGCAGTATGAGCCAGGCACAGTGGGAGGCCTAGGCAGGTGGATCATTTGAGGTTAGAAGTTCAAGACTAGCCTGCCAACATGTTGAAACCCCGTCTCTATTAAAAATACAAAATTTAGGCATGGTGGCGTGCATCTGTAGTCCCAGCTACGCAGGAGGTTTAGGCAGGAGAATCACTCCTGCCTAAGAGGTGGAGGTTGCAGTGAGCCGAGATCATGCCATTGCACTCCAGCCTAGAGTGGTAGAGTGAGACTTTGTCCTTTAAAAAAAAAAAATAAAAAGAAAGGGAAAAAAAAAAAAGAAAAAAGAAGAAACAGCAGTACAGCTGACCACTGAACAACACAGGTAAGGGGTACTGACATCCCCCAACACAATAGAAAATTCACCTGTAACTTTTTGACTCCCCCAAACTACAAATAGCTTACTGTTGATTGGAGGCCTCACTGATAACGAAAACAGTCAATTAACATAATTTTCTATGTTCAATGTATTATATACTGTATTCATAATAAAGTAAGCTAGAGAAAAGAAAATGTCATTAAGAAAATCATAAGGAAGAGAAAATGTGTTTACTATTCATTAAGTGGAAGTGGATCTTCATGAAGGCCTTCATCCTTACCTTCACTTTGAATAGACTGAGGAAGAAGAGGGATTGGTCTTGCTATTCAGGGGTGGAAGAGGCGTAAGAAACTCTGCATATAAGCAGACCAGTGCAGTTCAAACTCATGTTGTTCAAGGGTCAACTGCATATTATTTATAATTATTTGGGTAACCATTAGAACAAACAGCTAAACACAGTAAAAAGTTACCTCTAGGAAGCTGGGGAGGGTTGGAAGCAAGAACTGCTGCTGTTCACACAAATCTTTTAATACTACTTGATTTTCTGTTTTAAAATACTACTTGATTTTCTGTGTACATATTATTTTAGTACACTTCCCACCTTCTAATTTTAATTAAAAAATTTTGAAGTGGAGGCATAACATGCTATGATGTGTCACTGATACTTTTGGCTCTAACTGTAAGTTTTGCTTGTTTCTTGTCTGACATTTGAGATAAGGAATGTCAGCAGTTAAGAAATATTATGCATAATTTATCCACAAAAGAAACATTTTCTTTTACTTCTCTGTTACTTTTCTGGATTAGTTTAATTGAATATTATTATGCAAGAATAGCTGTTTGAAAATGTTAAATCTATAACTAATTGTAACTTCAAATATTCTTCATATTATATAACCAAAATAAAATGTAAAATTAAACTGGATGTTGAGACAGATAAGACCAGTTGAACAACCTTAATTTTTTGTCATTTTTAAAAATGACAATCGCGAAAGTCTCAACATTTTAATCAACTTAAGTCAATCTTATATATTTGAACTTATGGCAATTTTGTACTATAAAATTCTCAATTTGAGGTATTATTTACAAACAAATCCACTGACTTCTCATAGCATATACAACAATCCTTTCACAGAAAGTGATATCTAGGGGAATATATTCAGATATTGTTTGGGTTACAAAATTGTAAGAGTCAGATCCTCTGAGAACATCACAGAAGGCTGGAGGAGAGCTCTTGGGTCTCCTGTGCTGGAAGTGTGTAAGCACCGGCAAGACTGGCAAAGAAATACTCAGCACAGACAGGGATGTCTGGCAGTATTCCTCATATAACTGAAACTAGTATCACAAGATTTACTCCCTAGTTTTGGGAAAGAGCTGTGCAAAATGCTCATGACTGCTTCACATGAACAAACCCACTTTATTTTTTTTGGTCCCCCAAAAGCAATTATCCCCTAAGATTCAGATTTCATAAACAATTTATTCTTCTGAAGTACTGAGTAGCAACAATTGATTATTATATTCAAGTTCAGAAGGGAACAATAAAGTATACAGCATCATTACATTTGAGATGTTTGGCCACTACTTACACTGATAAGAAAGATAAGGCAGTCCAAATACTCATCATTTGAATTGGTTGTACTTGGTATCTGAACACTTTTAATGTTAGTTAAAAAGTGATCTCCCCCATCCTACAATATTCTTATTCTGTTTTACTTTACTTAGGCTTTTAAGAAAAATGGGGGAGGCACATGATCTAAAGTAACTTTCTTTCATATGGTACATGGAATTTGTATTATTCCATCTTTCATAAACTCAGTTTTTCTCAATTCTAGCATAACATTTCACAAATCCAGAGGAGTTCCCTGCAACTTCTGCCATTCAAAACACAACTAAAACCAGAAATGACCAAAGCAGCTGCTCAAGAGTATGCAGGTTTGACCTAGGGAAAGGTTTCTTCACACCACTACTTAGCATCTTCTACTTCTTAGTATGTGCATACACTAAAGGGGCTCTGCCGGCTTCACCCAGGCTGCATATTCTCAGAAGGAGCTGACTGTAAGTGTAGAAGGAACAGCATCAAGTGCTACCTGAAGAGCATAGAGGAGCAAATGACAATGGACAAACAGAGTGAAAAACAAATTCAAGACAGACACAATGGTTAAAAACCAAAGCAGCCGATGACCAGCTACTATGGGGGAAGGTATGACATACTTGCCAGCTGTGAGGAGCATCACTCCACCATGGCACAATATAAGACATTCAAGTCAACCACAAGTCACTGGGGAAAGAGAAACTACGCAAGCAAGGAAGCTCTTACTATATTAAAGAGAAATTTCTAAAATGGCTCAGACCAGTACTTCTCAATGCTAGATGCACACTTTAGGATGTTAAAGTTTTTGTTTGTTTGTTTGTATTTAGGAGATTCTTGCATAAGAGGTGTTCCACATTCTAAGAGAAAAGGAGAACATGACTTTCAGACATTAACCTGAAATAGCATATACATGAATTAGAGGCACCACATATGCCTCAGAAAAAAACAAACGGTCAATCATTAATCTATAAATCTGTAACAAGTCCATTTTACGTCTCTATTTAGCCACCTATATTAGTAAGACTGCTACCAAATTAATAATGCCTTTATTAGCCGTCTTTTCCCCAATATACTTTCAACATTTGCTGTCTGTTCCACCTTTTTCTTTAACCTCATCTCTAACATGTCTATGAAGTACATTCCTGGAAGGGTGCTTATTTGCCCCATAGGAAAGGACTTGCCTGCATGGTCACTCTGAGTGTACTCCTAGAGACAGGACCAGCTGTCACATTGTGTCTACTCTAGACTCCATCCCCACTACATCTGTAACTCTCCATAATTTGACAGCTTCAAAAACTTTCAGCTCTCCTGATCTTCACTCATATTCAAAGAACCTCTTCAAGTCCCCAAATCTCGTATCTATTGTCATTTTTCTCATTCTTAGTAAAATGTGTATTTGATCAGAGCCCAGAAGTCAGTGTGTGTGAATCCCCTCCATTTCATCCAAAAATTCTACCTTTCATGACTTTCTTCTCCCTCCTGCTTTTTCAAAGTTATGTCTTTGCATCCTGCCTTATCTCAGGCTTCCTCACTTCTCTGTTTATCCACTGCTGCCCCTCTGCCTAAAAACATGCTTGGGTTTCCCACATCTTATAGAACACTTCCTTCAAATTCACTGCTGATGCGTGGGACTACTCCATTTCTGTCTTCTCATCTTCACACTTTTATTTTAGAGACAGGGTTTTGCTCTACTGCCCAGGTTAGAGTACAGAGGTGTGATCATGGCTCACTGTAGCTGCAAACTACTGGCCTCAAGCAATCTTCCTGCCTCAGCCTCCAAAGTGCTATGATTACAGGTATGAGACACTATGCCTGGCTTTACATTTTTTGAAAAAAGTAGCCTAAGCCCCATTTCATTGTCAATCCCTTGCCTTCTGGATTCTGCCCCCATTCAAACCAAAACCACTTTCTTGAATGCCAACAATGACAACTAATGCCAAGCCCAAAGTCTCCTCCTTTGTATTCATTCTGCTTGGGCTATATGCAGCATGACACCATTGACCAGCTTCCTCATGACAAGTTATTTTCTCTCCACACTTCTGAGATACTTCCTACTTTTGACTAGTCCCCCAGAATTTTTTGCTTTCTTTCTCTACTGCTCCTTAAATTTCCCAAAATTCTCTCTTGGTCCTCTCCCTCAACTATACTCTCATAGACTCTTAAATTGTAAATTCTAACTTTTACTGTTCTGGTGATAACTCCAAATTTCCACCTCTAACCTTTAACATTCTTAACAGGCATAATTCACTTTATTTTTCTTGTATAAAACCTTTATGTTGCAGCTACAGCTGCAGCCTGGGTCATTTGCATGGAGACTATGGTGTGGGTTTTGATGAGGTCGTCAGTGAATTCCTGATAGGGAGATTTGGTGAATATAGTCTTCTTCCAGAGGTCAGAGGTCAGGCAGCTATAGGTCTTGGAGATGGCATCAAAAGTGGCCTTGGCAAAGTTGCCCAGGGTGGCAGTGCAGCTCCTGACTAAGGTGCAGCAATCATCAATACTGGCCATCAGCAGCAGCTAGCTTCTTGGGCACCACGGCCGAGATGATGCCAGTGCCCCTGGGCGCAGGGATGAGGCGCACCAGCACAGAGCTGCAGCAGCCAGTCACCTTGCAAGGGATAATGTGGGGGTTGCTGATCTTGTTCCCCCAGTAACCTCTGCACATGGAAACAATGGAGAGCTTGGCCTGGATGATGGCCCCTCAGATGGCATCTCCTTGAACACTTAACACCGAGACTGACATGGTTGTTGTAGTCCCTGATGGCAACAAATGCCTTGAACCTGGTGTGCTGACTGGTGCAGGTCTGCTTCTGCACTGGCATAATCTTCAAAACCTCATCCTTGAGATAGCCCCCAGGAAAAAGTCAATGATCTCAGACTCCTTGATGGGCAGGGAGAAGAGAGATTTCCTCCAGGGACTTGATCTTCATGTTCTTGACCAGGTGGCCCAGCTTGGTAATGGACATCCACTCCTTGGTTGGGGCCCTGGCCCTAGATGCCACTGCTGAAGCCTCTGCAGTTCCTCATCCCAGGGCCCCCAAGCCCTCTGGGTCACCCCCCACCCACCTCCTCACTGGCCCCAGCTACACTGGCATCATGCGCCATTTGGTATTTTCTCAAAGAAGCAGCAACTGTTATTTTTTTAGGCTGCAAGACTATACCCTGAGCACTTCCACCTGGTTATCCCACACGTGCCTCAAACTTAACAGGTCTGAATCAGAGCTCACAGCTTTCTTGCACTCCATCCTTGGCCCAAGTTCCCTTTCAATGACACAGGCACTTAGAGTCTTGTGAATACAGCAACTAATTCTAAACTCTTCTTCCTATTGTCAGTCTTATCACATTCCACTCCTTTGTTACAGTACCAAAGTTATTTCTGAAAACATATCAATTTTCACTCCTTGCTCAAAAACTTCTAAAGCTCCTCATTGTGTAGGATTAATATTCAAGATTCTCAGAACAATATTCAAAGTCCCTAAAGTCTAGACTTTAACGTGCTTATTTCTGTATCTTACTTTAAACTTTCCTTCCTTCTACTCTAATTCAAAAGCACCTTCCAAGAAATCCAAAGTGTATTAATCTCTGCTTTCTACACAAACAGTATCTTATTATTTAAACTATAGCATTTATCAGAGCTCTACTACGCCTTGTACATTTAACTACAGTTCTTGACCAGGGGAAATTTTGCCCTTCCTGGGGGCACTTAACAATGTCAGGAGACACTGCTAGTTGTTACAACCAAGAGGATGCTCCTGGCAACTAGAGGGTAGAGGCCAGAAAAGCTGCTCAACATCCTACAATGCACAGTACAGCCCGCACAACAACTATCTGCCCAAAATGTCAACAGTGCCAATGTTGAGAAATCCTGAACTAATCAATAATTGTCTAAGAAGTACATGTCAGAACAGTAATTAGGAGGTTCAGGAAGACAGGCTGACATCCAGCCTAGTTATCAATGATTTGGTTAACATTGTTTAAGAAGGAGAGAATGGCCAAAAAGCGGGGAAGGGAGTTTCATTTTAGTAGTCTGAATAAAGTTAAAGAAAATTATCAAATACTTCTAAATAAAGGGAAAAAATGGCCTTTCAAACATAAGGGAGCATTCTCTTAGGCCCACTCAAAGATTATTTAATTCTCTAGGAAATATAACTTTGCCTAACATATTATTCATTACTGGTTAGGGTCTTAGTAAGTCTCCTATCAAAGAAAAGCCCAGGAGCTGATGACTTGTTTCACTACTTAATTCCACCAAACATTTAAGGAAGATCTAATAATAATTCTTTTCAAACTTTTCCAAAAAACTGAAGAGGAGGAAATACTTCCAAATTCATTTTTGAGGCCAGCATTACCCTGGTACCAAAACCAGACAAGGATAAAACAAAAAAAGAAACCTACAGGCCAATATCCCTGATGAACACAGACATAAAAACCCTAAACAAAATACAGCTGGCCTTCTCTATCTATGGGTTCCACATCCATGGATTCAACCAACCACAGATAAAAAATACTCAGAAAAAAATCTAAATTTGTCCTGGACACATACAGACTTTTTTTCTGTCATTATTCTCTAAAGAATACAATATAACTATTTACATAGCATTTACATTGTATAAGGCATCATAAGTAGATCAAGGAGGTCAAATCACTGTAGATGATTTAAATATATAGGAAAACGTACATAGATTATATGCAAACACTACACCATTTTATTTCAGGGACTTGAACAGCTGCAGATTTTTGTATCCGTGAGAGATCCTAGAACCAATTGCCCACAAATGACAAGAGACTACTGTAATAGGAAAGAGAATTCAGTAACACATTAAAAAGATCATTCACTATAATCAAGGAGGAGGATTCATCCAAGGAACGCAAGGATGGCTGAACAAACGCAAATGAAAAAAAAAGGATACATAACATTAACAGAATGAAAGATAAAAGCCATATATCATTTCATTGGATGCCGAAAAAGCATTTGATAAAATCCTATGTCTTTTCATGATTTAAAAAAAAAAAATCTCAACACCTAAACACAATAAATACCACTTATGACAAATCTGTGGCTCACATCACACTCAGCAAGGAAAAATTTTGTAAGATCTGGAACAAGACAAGGAAGTTTGCTCTTTCACCATAGTATTCAAAGTTTTAGAGCAATTAGGCAAGAGAAAGAAATATAAGGCAGCTAAACTAGAAAGAAAAAAGTTAAACTGTTCCTAGATGACATGATCTCACTACATTAAAAAAACCCTGAGAGTCCACCAAAAAAAAAAGAACTAATAAATTCAATAAAGTTGCAGGATACAAAATCAACACAAAAATCAGTAGTGTTTTTTCACTAACAGTGAACTATCTGAAAAAGAAATCAAGAAAACAATTAATCCTACTTAGGAATAAATTTAACCAAGGAGGTCAAAAATCTTACGCTGAAAACGAAAATGCTGACAAAAGACATTGAAGACACAAATAAATGGAATGATATCCCAGGACAATCTCTTCAATAAATATATTGGGAAAAGTATATAACCACATGCAAAATAATGAAATTAGCTCCTTATCTCACATCATATACAATAATCAACTAAGAATGTATTAAAGACTTAAAAGTTAAGACCCCAAACTATGAAACTACTAGATGAAAACACAGAAGAAAACCTCCATGACATTGGTCTGAACAATGATTTTTAAAAATATAACCTCAAATGCAGAGGCTACAAAAACAAACAAAATTATTTCAAATAAAAACTTCTGCACAAGAAAGAAACCAATCAACAGAGATTACCTACAGAATGAGAAAATATTTGCACACTGTACACATGAAAAGAGGTTAATATCCAAAAATATAAAAGGAACTCAAAACAACTAAAGCAAGAAAACAATCAAATTAAAAAATAAGCAAAAGATTTGAATAGACACATTTATAAAAAGAAGATATAAAAATGGCCAACAGGTACAGTAGTCAGTCCCTCCTTACATGTGGCTTCAGTTACCTTTGGTCAAGCATGTTATGAAAATATTAAATAGAAAACTCCAGAAATAAGCAATTCATAAATTTTAAATTGTGCCCTCTTCTAAGCAGTGCAGTGAAATCTTCCATCATACAGTATTGAAATCATTCCTCTGTCTGGTGTATCCACGCTGTATATACTACCTGCCCAACAGACAGCAGCTGCCTTGGTTATCAGATCGACTGCAGCAGCATCTAGGGGCCATCCTCAAGTAGCTCTTATTTTACTCAATAATGATCCCAAAATACAAGAGTAGTAATGCTGGCAATTTGGATATGCCAAAGAGAAGCAGTAAATTGCTTCCTTAAACTGCAGATAAAACTTCTCCACTCAGTAAGAAAATAAAATAACTTATTAGCGTATACTGTTATAATTTTTTCTATTATTAGTAATTGGTGTTAATCCATTTTTGTGCCTAAGGTATAATTTAATCTTTATCATGGGTATCTATGTATAGGAAAAAAAACATTGTATATATACACGACTCAGTACCATCCAAGGTTTGAAGTGTCTACTGGGAGTAGAATGTATTCCCAGTGGATAAAGGGAGCTACTGTACATGAAAAAAATTCTTGGCTGTGTGCAGTGGCTCATGCCTGTAATCCTAGCACTTTGGGAGGCCAACATGGGAGGATCACTTCAACTCAGGAGTTTGAGAACAGCCTGAGCAACACAGGGAGACCCCATCTCTAAAAAAATTTAAAAAGTAGCTGGGCATGGTGGTAAACTCGCCTATGGTCTCAGCTACTCAGGAAGCTGAGATGAGGGAATTGCTTGAGCTCAGGAATTTGAGGCTGCAGTGAACTATGACAACATTACAGCATTCCAGCCTGGGTGACAGAGTGACAATTAATACATAAAATAATAATATTAATAAAATAGAAAATGTTATATATAGTCATCCCTTTGTGTCCACAGAGGATTGGTTCCAGGACCCTTTTGCAAATATCAAAATATGGTAAACAGAAACAATGGAATACTAATCAGCCATGGGAAAAAAAAAAAAAAAAAAGGAAATCCTGGTATTTGCAAAATCATAGATAAACCTGAAAACAAGAGGTTAAGTGAAATAAGCCAGGCATGGAAAGACAAATAATGTAAGCGGAATCTAAAAAAGTTGGTCTCCTAGACACACAGAGTAGAATGGTGGTTATCCAAGGCTGGCACAGTTTGGGGAATGGATTCTGGAGACGTTGGTCAAAGGACACAAGATTATAGTTAGATATGAGGAATAAATGCAAGAGAACTATTGTACAGCACGGTGACTACAGTTAATGACAATATATTGTATTCATGAAAAATGCTAACAGAATAGGTATTACGTGTTCTCACCACAAAAATGACAACTATGCAAGGCATGTTAATTAGGTAGCTTTAACCATTCCACACTACATATGTACTTCAAAACATCATGGATACATAATAAATACAATTTTATCTGTCAATTTAAAAAATAAATAAATTTGAAAACTTCAAGTGCTCTTTGACCCACTTCTACATTCCTGCTAGTCCCTTATTCATGGTTACCTGTCTGAAAGTCATGCTTATGTAACTTCAAAAAAACTTTTACATTTTGGCAGTAGAGTAGGACCTACTCAGATGCTCAAAGGGACTCTTGCCTGCTGGAGCTACTAAACTGAGTGGCCCCAGAAGGGCACTTTGTCAGCTCCTTAAACCCAAGCATGTCTCATTTTGGCTCCCAGGGTACCAACAGAATACCAAGCAGCAAGATAATTTTACTTCTGCTATTTCTCTGTTGTCTCCTTTTCTTCTGATAATGTGTTCTCGGTTGATGGTTCTTAGCCACATGTGCCTTTCCACACTGGCCCAGAGACCAGTGGCTATAAATCCCTAGGGCAGTTTCAACTGCACCCTCTGTATACATGAATCTGGTCTATGCATGACTGATAACTGATCTCTGCTAGAAATCTGATTTTATGGTCTGACCATGTGGTGGTCTGTCAGGTAGACAATAGGGATCTATTTTCTGTCAGATGAGACACTTAAGAAAATCTGATTTTAGTCATTTCTGTGTTTTTGTTAGTTCAAGATCATGTCACAGGACCAGTGAAAGACTGCCTTTTTGAAATCTGGACCAGTTATGTGTTTCTCAATTATTTTTACCTGCGATTAAGACTGTTGAAGCTGAAAGTTCTCTGTGTATTTGTGACTATAAGAGAAGCCTTATTTTTCATGGTATGAATGAGAAGTATCTCCAGGTCTATTAATACATTAGATTATAAATTTCCTCAAACAATCTCTATTCTAGTTGGTTGACAGAGAATTACAAGCACTTCCTTAACTCTATAATCTTAGAATTCCTAAAACATAATGAAACTAAACATCTAATATTTTAAACATGTTAGCCTTTTAAGGACAAAAAAAACCAAACCCAGGCTGGGTGTAGTGATAGATGTCTGTAGTCACAGCTACTTGTGAAACTGAAGATCACCATCTCTTAAAAAATGACAATAAAAACTCCAAAACTCACAGAAACCAGTACTTCAAAATCATTGTTATTTAAGAATCCAAATTCATTTAATCAAAATAATTCTCAGACAAAATTAGTATTATTTAATACTAATTTAAAAATAAATGTCGTTTCCCTGATTTTACCAGTGTAGAATATAATACATATATACATTTCTTTCTTTCTTTTTTTTTTAAAAAAAAAAGATGGAGTCTGACTCTGTCACATAGGCTAGAGTGAAGTGGTGTGATCTCAGTTCACTGTAACCTCAGCCTCATGGGTTCAAGTGATTTTCCTGTCTCAGCCTCACAAGTAGCTGAGATTACAGGGATCTGCCACCATGCCCAGCTAATTTTTTTATACTTTAAGTAGAGATGTGGTGGTCAGGCTGGTCTGGAACTCCTGACCTCAAATGATCCACCCACCCAGCCACCCAAAGTGCTAGGATTACAGGCATTGAGTCACCGCACCCAGCCTATATATTTTTTAAATGGTTTTTGCGACAGAGATTAGTAATACTTCCTAAGCTTTACTGGCTTACTGATCAGGTAGGCTAATATTACTCATCTATATTTCTGATTATGAAAAGTATAAAATTTGGCCCAGTGTGGTGGCTCACATCTGTAATCCTAGCACTTTGGGAGGCCAAGCCAGGATTACTGGAGCCCAGGAGTTTAAGGCCAGCCTGGGCAACATGGTGAGCCTGTCTCTATTCAAAAAAATATAAATGATTATATAAAATTACATGTTCAACTAAATAAAATTATAATATTGACGAACTTTTTTTTTTGGAGATAGAGTCTCACTCTGTTGCTCAGGCTGGAGTGCAGTGGTGCGATCTCAGCTCACTGCAACCTCCACCTCCTGGGTTCAAGTGATTCTCCAGTCTCAGCCTCCCAAGTAGCTGAGATTATAGGCATGTGCCACCATGCCTGGTTATTTTATTTATTTATTTATTTTTTGAGACAAAGTTTCACTCTGTTGCCCAAGTTGGAGTCCAGTGGCCTGATCTCAGCTCACTGCAACCTCCACCTCTGGGGTTCAAGTGATTCTTCTGCCTCAGCCTCCTGAGTAGCTGGGACTATAGGCACATGCCATCATGTCCGAATAATTTTTGTATTTTTAGTAGAGATGGGGTTTCACCATGTTGACCAGGCTGGTCTTGAACTCCTGATGTCAAGTGATCCACCCCCTTGGCCTCCAAAAGTGCTGGGATTACAGGTGTGAGCCATGGCGCCCAGCCAGACAAACTTTTTAAACTTAAAAAAAAATTTTTTTTTATTTTTTGGGATGGAGTCTTGCTCCGTCGCCCAGGCTGGAGTGCAGTGGCGCAATCCCTGCAATCTCCGCCTCCCAGGTTCAAGCGAGTCCCCTGCTTCAGCCTCCAGAGTAGCTAGGACTACAGGTGCACACCACCACACCCAGCTAATTTTTATTTTTTATTTTTTTTTGTATTTTAGCAGACACAAGGTTTCGCCATGTTGGCCAGGACGTTCTTGATCTCCAGACCTCATGATCCACCATGCCCAACTCAGACAAACTTTTTGATACCAGAAGTTGGATGCTGCTCAGTTGTCAGGGTAAGCATAACTTCCAGGATCATTCATTAACTTCAAGATTTTGGTTAGACTGATTAATTGTTACTCTTTGGAATATGCAGTTAATTTCCAAGTGAGACAGACACAGAATATAATTTTTTACTTTTGTTTAGAGATGGGTCTCACTATGTTGTCCAGATGGTGCGATTTCATAGGTGTGAACACAGTGCACTGCAGTCTCAAAATGCTGGCCTCAAACCATCTTCCCACCTCAGCCTTCCAAGTAGCTGACACTACAAGTGCACACCACCATGCCTAACCACCGAGTATATAATTTAACACACACATACAAATGCTCTTTTTAATATAACCACAATGTCATTAATGCACCCAACAAAATTGTTTCTTAATCTAATACCCAGTCTGTGTTTAACGTCTTTTTCCAGTTGTTTTGTCCTAATTCTGATTTTTTTCCACCATAACTATGATTAGTTTACCCCTGTCTAGAATGTAGCAAGAGCAGAATCACAACAGTATACATACTCTTTTGGTAAGGCTCTTTCATGCAGCATGATAGTTTTGAGATTAATCCACATTGTTGCAATGTACAGTCAGAATCTGTCCTTTTCTATTGCTGAGTAGCATGCAATTCTGTCTTTTACATCTAAACTATCTCTGGAGGTTCCTAAAGGTCCCTGGGAAATCACAAATATTTGTTTTTTTTTTCACCTTGTAACAAGAAGGATGCTAAAACTAATTTCTTTGGAGTGTTCTGTATTTCTTAAATAGCTCAACATTATAAGTTTCTGTCAAATCAAAGGGGAAGCATGGTCTTCTCTGGATATTTTTGTACAGATAAAAACTTTTAACTTTTTTTTAAACAGACTACACACTTTACAAGATAGACTGGAAGACCTTAGGGCCTTGTCAATGTCCACAATATGTTCTTAGCTTTCAGATAAACATTCCTCCAATCTTAATTAACAGTTATGTACCATACCTTAATAGATTTTAACTCTCCTCCATCCTGATTTTGTTGGTTACTATATAAACTGACCATGATTATCCAGTCTTGTTATCAACACGTGGTTTCTTCTTTCCTCTCTCCCCTGTGATATACCTCTGCTATTGACTACAGTATAGAAAGTGGGTCTAAAACAAAGGATGACAGTCACGGAGTCTTGCAGAAGGGACTATGCTAGACACCTGACTACTGATACTTCAGGAAACTGACCCATGGATACAGACTTTGGAGTATAAGCGACATCCCTTAAACAACTGTCTAGACTATACCAAAGGACTCAGTCGAGATTTCTGGGACCCTTTGTGAAGCAGACAACCCGAGATCCAATGGAACATAATGTAATGACTGATGGAATTAATTAAATAAATCTAACGGTAGTTATTTGAAATATAGTTGATTTTTTTACATGTTCTATTTTCTCTCACATATAAAAAGCCCCTTTTCATTCATTTTTAACAAAACTGCCACCTAGCAAGCTATGCTTTTACAAATGGAAAACAACTTTAAAATGTTATCTTGTTTTCCCTGACTCTCAAAATTCAGAAATTAAAAATACTTACACTGGTTCTCTTCAATTTTTGTGATATGCAGCTACTCGCATAAGATCATTAAGAATTTAGCCCCCTTTTTACCAGAACAGAATCAGACTAACTGATTGTGCAACCTAGGCCATATCTGGAATTATATGATTAAGAATTTCATTTAATAAGGTATAGAATAGTCACTATTAAAAGAATAAGAACTGTAGTTCATGTGTTGAACTCACGCTCAGGAAACTGGCCTGGTGCCTATCCTATCGTGCAGGATCTCAGCCTTCTGTTCTATATTGAAGTCACTTTCTGGAAGGCCAGAAATTTTAGCAGATTTTCGGAATTTTAAAGAGAGAGGAATTGATCTAGATTTATAAATACTACAGCTGAAATATGTAGAGATAATTTCTTGATTTTTTTTTTTTTTGAGGTTGGTTTCCTAGTTTTAGAAGAGCCAATAAGGACAGACAAAAACAAAAAAGCAAAAATCTCACCTGGCTATTTAAAATGCAATATTAAGATTCCTTACAAAATTTCCTGTGGATAATTCTCTAGCCTCACTAGCTCCTAATACATCTTGCAAATACAATGAGGTGGGTGTGTGTGTGTTTGTGTGTGTGCGTGTGTGTGTAATCAAGAAAACCTCCAGATATTATATACAATAAGGGAAGCAATGAACAAAAATTACAAAAACCCTGAAAATAAGGTTTAAAAAAAAGGCATGTTCTTTCAATGTCGTATTTTTTTCCCCCAGAGATGGAGTTTCACTCGTCACCCAGGCTGGAGTGCAATGGCATGATTTTGGCTAACTGCAACCTCCACCTCTCAGGTTCAAGCGATTCTCCTGCCTCAGCCTTCCAGATAGCTGGGATTATAGGCGCCTGCCATCATGACTGGCTAAGTTTTATATTTTTAGTAGAGACAGAGTTTCACCATGTTGGCCAGGCTGGTCTCGAACTCCTGACCTCAGGTGATCCACCTGCCTTGACCTCCCAAAGTACTGGGATTACAGGCGTGAGCCACTGTGCCCAGCCTCAATGTCATACTACTGTCTATCAGGGCCAATCAAGGATTATTTAATACTTTAGGGCAGCACTGTCCAAAAGAACTTCTGCAATGATGGAAATGTCCTATAGCTGTACTATCCGAATTGGTGGCCACTAGTTACATGTGACCACTAGCACTTGAAATGCAACCAAGGATCTGAATATTTAATTTCACCTTAGTAATGCAGACAGCAATATGGGGTAGTGGCTACCATACTGGTTTGTGCAAATCCAGCCCTTGGACTCTTTTGTATATACAACCCCTGAGGTAAAAATACTTTTTATGTTTTTAAAGGGCTGTAAAAACCGAAACAAAAAGTAATATAAAACAGAGACTCTGTGGTCCACAAAGTCTAAAATATTTATCATCTGTCTCTTTACAGAAAAAGTATGCCTATGTATGTCCTAAGAGAATGTATTTTTTGATATTTATATTAATGTCCAGAATCTCTGAAATTACATTATAACTTGTAGATTTTTGTCCAGTATAGATACAGATGATTTCTGTCTGGCATAAAAGACAACCCAAAGAGGATGGTTTTATTATTTTGTAAGACTGTGATACTGTGAAATATATTTCCTGGCATACAACTTTTAAAATTCTTAGAATTTCAAAGTGATAATCTCTTTTTACACACTAATGAGTTGAACTATGACTGGCATCCATAGGTACCTTCAGGATGGGGCTGGTCAGCAAAGAGACCAAAATAAAATGAGAAGGTTAAGATTTCTGCCCTACATCAAACCTCCCAGGAGGGGACGGGCTGAAGCTTAGTTTGATCACCAGTGCCAATGATTAATCAATCATGCCTATGTAATGAGGCTTCCATTAAAAACCCCGGCTTTGGAGAGTTTCAGGAGAGCTAGTAGCTATCCTGCAGGGTGTTGTGCCTGGAGAGGGTATGGAAGCTCTAAGCCCTTTCCCTCATACGTTGCCCTATGCATGGCTTCATCTGTAGCCTTTATAACAGCTTTTATAATTCACCAGTAAATGTCTTCCCCGGGTTCTTTGAGTTGCTCTAGCTAATTAATAAAACTCATGCAGTGAGTCGTGAAAAACTTTATCTATAGCCCAGCAGTCATAATGACAAAACAACCTGCGTAACTTTTCCCTACATCAGAAGTATAGAACCTGCCAAAGGAATTGACTTTGTAGATTAGTTGAAACTACCTTTGTAAAAATTATAACTGAGGAAATTATGACAGTGAAAGAAATCAGACCTAACTGACTCCATGATGTCCTGGCTAGAGTCTGATAATAAAAGACTCCATCTTGCTTCTAACCTTTGAGTTGTCCTTGTTTATTCCTGGCACAGGCCGAACTAACTTTGGGAAGGAATTTAGTTTTCGGTTTGACTCTGAAACAAAACTGATAATAGTCCTTTCTCAAAAAGACTCCCTTCTTGCCTGGGGACCAGTCTGCCTCTGCAGGACCAACAAATTAGCTACAAGATTAGAAATGATGGTTTAAGGGTCATGCAGCTTCTGGCTCCCCAAATTGCTCCTGGAGATAGCATCACTAGTGTAAAACCTAAGAGCAGTGCTTGAGATATTTTGCAGACTCTGCACTCAATGGATCAGCCGACACCGCCCAGACCCATAATCTGGCTCAACCAGTTCTGCCATCTTACCCAGGAACAGAAGACAGCAAGGAAACCTCTTTTCGACACCCATGATTCCATTTCCAACCTGACCAATCAGCATTCCCCACTTCCCCAGCCCCAACCCACCGAATTATCTTTAAAAACCGATCCCTGAATGCTCAGAGAGAGGGATTTGAATAATAATAAAACTCCAGTCTCCCACACAGCCAGCTGTGTTGTGAATTACTTTCTCCACAGCAATTCCCTTGTCTTGATAAACTGGCTCTGTCTAGACAGAGGGCAAGGTGAAGCTCTTGAGAAGTTACAAATTTGGAGGCTTCTCTGGGATTGCTCTTGTGGCTACCTGACTGATTTGGTAGCACCACTCTGGCAATGGATCCAGAGGCCAGCCCAAGTTGCTACCTAGTTCTCTTGGACTGGGGGCTGACTCTGACACCATCTCTACTGGCAGGGTACCGCCGACCCAATATGCATGAATTTAATTGCAATGGAGAAACAGTCCTGGGGAGATGTCCCATAACTGCAGCCCTATCACAGAGTGTCTGTCTGTAGCCCTATTATGGGCTATCTGGTTCAGTGAGTATCCTAGGCACTGCCAAAGTCTCATTCCATCTCTCAAATGGTTCTGTAGCCTCACAGTGTGCTAAGTGTCTGCAGCTCCACCACGGGGTGTCTGTCTCAGTTCGGCTCCTTTCGGGGGAGGTTTCAGTTGCCTCTCCTTAATCAGTAGGAAGAGTCTTGGTTAGGGAGACTTCTCAATCCAGAAGATTTAGGGGAGATTTCTCAGGCAAAAAATAGGAGGATAGTGTGGAAGGGGTACTCTGGAACTCTTGGTTAGGGATCTTGATTTGGAAGCCCTTATGTCTGTCTTGTCTTTGTTTCTGTATGTGGAGGGGATCTCTGAAGACACTGCTGACAGAAGCACAGCAGGCCTAACTTGGAGAACGTTTATTTGTCTTGTCATATTTGGAGGGCCCTGAAGAAAGCTTAACAGGCTCGACTCGGGGTGACTTGCTCTTAGTCTTGCTCAGAGACCACCCATCAAATTATGGTTTGGAGGTCACTCCTCCCCACTTGGAGTGAATCAAAGACAACAGGGACCTAGAGGAAAAAGTTTGAGCCTTGCCAGGTTGATACTGGGTGTCTGAGGAAGGTTACTAGTGTCTATTTTTTATGTGTATTTTGCTTCAGCTGGGATGGAAAATATTAATTCGGTTCCCCATGCAGTCCATTGGGCAGCATCTTGCAAAATTGAGAAGTTTTTGCCTATAGTTGCATAAAACAGACAAGGACGATTTTCTTTTGTAACAGGGCTTGGCCCCCAAAGCTATGATGCAGTGAGCAAGGTCATCAAAGCCACTCTGTGCTGGAAGCTGCAGAGAAAGGGAACCAGGTAACTTGGTATGTTGGCAAAAAGCATATAAAATTCTTACTAGTCAAGCTTCTGGTCTCTCTCACTCTGTGAGTGAGTGAGTGAGAGTGTGTGTGTGTGTGTGTACACAACGGTAAACATCACTGTCTCCTCTGGAAAGGTTTGATTAATAGAAAAAAAGGATTCCTGAGACTGATCCTTAGGCAGTAGCAAATCTGGTGCCCTTTGTGTTAAAAATTTGTCTTTGTGTTACTCTGTAACAAAGAGGGGAGTAACAGGACAGAATGTTGGGCTTAGGACTGCTACAAACTCACTTTTCAAAAGCCAGTCTGGCAGGAAGTCCCTGAAACCAAAACTGAATGAAGTTTCTCTCTGTTTTATGTCCTTGAGAGCTTAACCTTATAACCATGTGGGGATATTTTCTCTTGATCTCTGCCATCCAGAGGACAGGAATTTTGTGATTCAAAATCTTGAGCAGTTAAAAGCCTTTGCAAGTTTGAAATTGGTTCCTCTAGGCTCCTTCCGGGAAGAGCAATAGAACCTGCTGAATGCTGTAACTCAGTAGCCAAGGCTTTTGCCTTATGACAATGGCTGCCGAGGTTCAATTCTTGGCTTCAGAAATGATTCCCTCTGCTTTATTTGTGTAACTTTGCTACTTTTGAGGGTCCCACCCCCACCCCAATGGCTAGCTTCTGATTTCCTGTCTTGAATTTTTCTTTCTCTGAACTACTCTTGGGAAGATTCTAAATCTTGAAAGAAAAGAAACTGCTTACCATCTCTTTGAAACAACTTATACGTCCATGGTTAAGTTATAATCTTAGCTAAAACTTATTAATTTCACATGGGAGGTTACCTAAGGCAAAGTTCAAAAGCCAGAAATATTGACTGTCCTGGCTAGAGTCTGGATAATAAGAGATTAACAAAAAAAAATTTTTTTAAAGCTCTATGGTTAAAACCAGCTTAATTAAAAATGGATATCCAAGTTATATATATTTTAAAAGGCCTCTGGTGTTTTCTGTCTCTTCTCAGCTTAATTAAAAATGGATATCCAAGCTATATATATTATAAAAGGCCTCTTGTATTTTCTCTCTCTCTTCTCGGATATTGGTTGTTTTTGAGAAAAAGTTTTTTTCTTCTCAGTCAACTGAATTATTTCCCCACTTTGCCCTCCTGATGCCTACATGAGAGAATTGATAATTTCGAAATCTTGTAACATGCAAAAAAACCTGTTTTCCTCATGGAACCCCAGTTGAAAGCCAATAGATCACTCTTAAAATCTAAGGCTCTGTTCAGCTTTACGTTACCTGACATTTGTTTTTTTAACTTTTGGGTGTATCAGAAATTATCCTGCATTATGGGAGAGCTTTTAGCCTTGATGTGTAATAACTAGGTACAAAATATACTTTAACGGATGGCTAATAACAGTTATGGAGGGATACTTGGCTCACTGCATGTTTGAATCAGAGAAGCATGCTCTTGGCCACCTGGAGAGCAAGGAGGAAAAACCCCACTCTCTACTGAGAGATGAGGCTGCCATGGGGATGGGCTAATTACAAAATGGACTGATTGCCAAGTAGAGGTTGCAATAAGCTGAAATCACGCCACTGCACTCCAGCCTGGGTGACACAGCAAGATTCCATCTCAAAAAAACAAAAACAAAAACAAAACAAAATGGGGTGGCTTTGGGTTGCCATGTAATTAAATGCATGCTAAAAGCACTGCACTCTTCTCCAACAGCATTTTCCTTTTGAAAATCCAGGATGCAATATTAAAATGGGACCCTTAACTTTGAGAACTTTTTTTTTTTTTTTGGCTTTTCAGCTGTGCCTGCTTTTTAGGCCCTAGGAACTACCTGCTTTCCCAGCCCTGATTCTTCAAGGGCTCCACCCTGAAGCCAGTAATCCAACTGAACTTAAGAAACTGGCAAATGAAAAAATGTTACAACTACTGGATCATCTATGTAAGTGTTGTATGTGTGATATTTATATAAAAAAGATCTAATTAACTAGCTGAAATAAAAATAAGCACTTAAATCAGATATTTTGTCAGAAACACTAAAACTAATGCCCTTTAGTTCATGTAACTTTAGTAATCTTTTGGTAATAAACAGTTTTAAAGATTACTGGTAAATAAAAGTATCTTCAAAATTAAGATATTTCATCTAAATTAGGTGAGCTATTAGGTTTGTTAAATGCTCTAAGGACATGAACTGCTTAACTTTTGAAAATTGTTCAATATACTTACCTTGGAGCCATTACATTCTAAATAAGGCCTGGGGACATGTGAAATTAGCCCCCATAAAGAAAAGACTTTATATAAATTAATCATGTATGGTAAATTCTTGTCCTAAAGTAAAATGACTGGTTGTTTAAAGAGAGGGATGTTTAGGACAAGTCAGAAAGTCCAAGTATGTCACAGATGGTCTGTCATGAAAGGGAATTTATGCAAGAAATGTGTAATTTCAAGGTTATTAAGTCTCCTAAATGCTTCATAAACTGCCACTGTGACTCAATTGTACAACTTACCTGCTTTACAGCTAGGTAAAGCCTGGTGACATCTGGAGGTAGCCAAGTCCCCTAGCTATGCTGGAAAGAGTCAGACCTTATCTGCACTTCTGACTGCAGCCTATTCTAGGCTCCAAACCTGGTACATAATTAAAATCACTTACTAACCAGGTTTTTAACTGAAAGTAAAAGTTGCTAAGAGTTAACAGCATAACATGTATTTGAGACTACTGAAGAAACAGTTCTACACACGGTGTGTAAGGAAAGTAGAATGTACTTTTGGTAAAAGATTATAAGAAGGCATGAGAATATGAATTTCTTGCCTAAGTTTAGAGGGCTAAATGACTGTGTTAAGTGAAGAAGGAAAAATCTAAAGGTTTAAATGAGTTGGGGAAGGTTTATAAACAATTAATATGTGAAAACACATTGGCTAAAGTTACAGGGGTATTATTCTGGTTTTCCATAAATTGAACATTGGAATAAAAGCACAATAGGGTCCTAAAACACTGTTCTGCTCTTTAACAAAAAATATTGTAAAGGGTTATAAAAAGTTTTTAAGAATCTTACCTTATGGTCAAACTAATTAAAACTAAATAGATTTGTAAAATGCTATTAAACTAGCTTTAAGCTGGGCGTGGTGGCTCATGTCTGTAATCCCAGCACTTTGAAGGGCTGAGGTGGGATGAGGTTAGAAGTTCAAGACCAGCCTGAGCAATATGGTGAAACCCCATCTCTACTAAAAATACAAAAATTAGCTGGGCGTAATGGGGGGTGCCTATAGTCCCAGCTACTCAGGAGACTGAGACAGGAGAGTTGTTTGAACCCAGGAGGCAGAGGTTGCAATGAGCCAAGATCGTGCCAGTGCACTCCAGCCTGACAGACAGAGCAACTCTGTCTCAAAAAAAGAAAAAAAAAAGAAAAAGAAAGAAAAGAAAAAAGAAAAAACTAGCTTTGGCATTAAAGATGCACTAACGTAAACATGAAATTTGGTTTTCTCTTTTGAAAAGAATTTTTATGTAATATTTAAAGATAATAGGTTTTTGTTTGCCTTTTAAAGTAAACTACAAAAAAGGGGGGGGGGGATGTGGAAAGAAGAGACAAATTCAGTTGGCATCATGCTATTTTCACTGGATATTGTTGTTTGGAAAGCTCTCTACCAGAGATAAGAACTGTCTCCTCTTAGCCAGAATAAAGATTTTTCCTTTTTAAAAAATTTGTGAGTTATTTTGGCTAAATGAATGACTTACAGCAACCTGGGATTCTACACTGTGATATCCACCAGGTTTTTTTTGAGACAAGGTCTTGCTCTGTTTCCCAGGCTGGAGTGCAGTGGTGCAATTTTGGCTCACTTCAACCTCTGCCTCCCGGGTTCAAGCAATTCTCACGCCTCAGCTTCCCAAGTAGTTGGGATTATAGATGTATACCACCACACCCAGCTAATTTTTGTATTTTTTGGTAGAGACAAGGTTTCATCATGTTGGCCAGGCTGGTCTCAACTGCCTGACCTCAAGTGATCTGCCCACCTCGGCCTCTCCAAGTGCTAGGATTACAGGTGTAGCCACTGTGCCTGGTTAATATCCAGTGTTCAAACAAAGGGAACATTTTAAAATATAAAATGGTGTTCAATTCTCTTTGGGTGTTATTCACATAAATACATTATTAGTATGAGTTACAAAATTTTATGAGATTCCTATAATTCTGATATGCCTCACTATATGTTAGCAATAATATTATAACTGTTATGTTAAATTCCTGTGTGTCACAGAGGTAACAAATTTCCTTGTCAATTGTGTCTGAGTGTGGCTGCCCTAAAATGTTTTTTCATCCACAGACAATTTGTCTTGTTTTGATCCTCTTTAGAAGATGGTTTTATAATCTGGCAATTTTATTCCAACATTGTTTTTTCAGCACCTATACTTATTTCCTCCAATGCTCCTTGAACCAGTTTTCCAATCCAGCTGGCTCCCTCACAAATGAGTTAAATGAACGCTTGCTATATGTTCAGTTTTTAGGAATTACAATTTTAAAAACACATGGAAAATAATGTAATCCGTATTTTGTTCAGGGTAACAATGCGCCTAGGTAAAATAGAACATTTCACAGCTTGCTTGGCTACTAGTGATCACATGATATAATTCTAGCTAATGAGAGGTAAGTGGAAACGTGCTAGGGTTTTCTGGAAATCCTCGCAAAGTTAGGTGGACCAAAGCATTCTGGAAGGCAACTGGTAAAGAGCTTACAGTGGATAATTCATTTGAATTTGAAAAACATATTAATGAATCTATCAAATACCAGCCAGAGCTATGGAATTAAACTATTGATGCAATGAAGAGAGTTGAAGAGATCAAACAGAAATGCCAAGCTAAATTTATAATGAACAGATTGAAGAAAATTAAGGAGCTACAGAAAGTTCAGGATATCAAAGTCAAGCAAAACATCCATCTTATCCGAGCCCCTCCTGCAGGCAAAGGGAAGCAGTTGGAAGAGAAAATGGTAAAGCAGTTACAAGAGGATATGGACATGGAAGATGCTTCTTAAAAATCTCTGTAACCATTTCTTTTATGTACATATGAAAATGCCCTTTGGAGACCTGGAACTGCTAAATTATTAGCTTGTTTTTTTTTTTGTTTTTTTTTTTACATAAGGTCACTTAAAAGTGATTAAAACAAAACATTCCTACATTTCCATCTAAAAAACAACAGATATTATGGATGTCTGATTGCATCTCAGTGTTAAATCATCACTGATAGATGTACTTACGTAAATCATGAAAATTCTACTTATGACTATAGAAGTGAATTGTGAACGTAAAATGGTTATGCCATTCGGATAATGGCACAGGGCAGCATTTGTATAACTAATGGCAAAAATTCGTGCCCAGTGATGTATAAAATAAAATATTCTTTGAATTCCCTTTATTAATGTTATAGAAGGGAGGATATAACAAGGAACTAACAATTTGTATGACAGTGTCAAATATTATTTTGATTTTAGTATTTCCTGTTTTGGCTTATTTGCATCTTAGTAGAGCATATTGGCACTGTTTGATGAAGCCTAATTATGCTGGACTGTTTTGACCTGGTTTAACCCTTCTGATAGGTAGTTGTAGATGTTGGGGATGAGAACTGAATTATCTTTGCCTGGAGTGACACTATACTCTAGAATTTCCATGTTGGACAATACTCAGTTCTAACTTGTGATTGCCGGTAGAACAAACTTTATTTTTCTAACCTAGCAATGATCTAGAAGCAGAGGAATCTCACTGCCTTTTAAAAATTATTATGTAGTTTTCCCTTAAAAAACTCTTGTTTTTGGGAAAGTAGAATTTATGGGTACAACATCTGTTCATTATTTGCATATAAAATAAAACCATTTAAAAAGTAAAAAAAAAGAAAGTGCCGATTTGAGAATGGACAAAGATCCCAGAGGACTGGTAGGTAGGTAATTTCAATCAAAAAATGCCATAATCACAAATGACTTTCACACTTTCAGATGTAAATTTATTCATATAGCTCTTAATCATCAAGTAATGTAAATTACTAATTCTGTCAGCACTAAGACTGAACAAAACCTTCCTAAGTTAGAAATTTTTCTAAAAAAAAAAAAAGTATTACTTTTTTTTGTTTTTAAGAGACAAGGTCTTGCTCTGTTATCCAGGCTGGAGTGCAGTGGTACAATCATGGCTCACTACAGACTTGAACTACTGGACTCAAGCAATCCTACTGCCTCAGCTTCCTCAGTAGCTAGAAATACAGGGACACACCACCATGCTAGGCTAAACTCAGTTTCTTTAAGCCCCCGGAAAACTCTCTTATGTTATTTCTATATGGAAAAACTGATTTTCGGCCAGGTGCAGTGGCTCATGCCTGTAATATCAGCACTTTGGGAGAACAAGGCCAGCAGACCATTTGAGGTCAGGAGTTCAAGACCAGCCTGGCCAACATGGTGAAACTCTACCTCTACCAAAAAACACAAAAATTAACCAGGCATGGTGGTGCACACCTGAAGTCCCAGCTAATTGGGAGGCCAAGGTGGGAGAATTGCTTGAACCCAAAAGGCGGAGGTTGCAGTGAGCTGAGATCGTGCCACTGCACTCCAGCCTGGGCGACACAGTGAGGTCCTGTCTCAAAAAACAATGACAACAACAAAAACAAAAAAACACAACAACAACAACAACAACAAAAAAGTGATTTTTAAAAGACCGTTTTTTAATTAATTACTGTAAGGATTTCCCCCCTACAATTTTGTTCTTGAAATTCAAGACTGCTAACCTTCTATGGTTATATCAATTTCACAAAGAGCCAACACAGAACAAGATGTGGTCTTTGATTTAATTACAATCCTACAATACTGGCTGGGAAATGGACAGGGAAGAGGAAACTACAGGCATGAGCAATCACTTCTGACCCCAGCATAAGCAATGCCAGTATCCCTCATTTCAACATTCTGGTATAACCCCAAAATGTTAGCCATAAGAGAATGAACAAACCACTGTTTCTTAAGAAGATGATTTTCACAACCATAGTGAGTAAAAAATATTGTAGGAAGTACAAAAGGCCACCAACCTCCCTCTTGGTAAAATCAAAACAAAAACTCCATGTCACTACTCAGTATTACATCTACAAATGATTTCCTTCATGAACAAATCAATCATTCAAGAATACATGAAACCTACCTAGGCAACATGATGAAACCCCATCTCTATCAAAAAAAAAAAAAAGAGCTAGGCATGGTGGCATATGCCTATAGTCCCAGCTACTCAGGAGGCTGAGGTGGGAGGGCGAGGCTGCAGTGAGCTGAGATCACATCACTGCACTCCAGCCCACCCTAACACACACACACACTCACTCTCTCTCTCTCTCTCTCACTCACTCACTCATGAAACCAGGTACCAGGCTCTTCTAACTGAAAAGGAAATAAAAGAGTAGCTGGTCAACTTGAACCCTCTGAAGTCAATATTGCAATAGGCCATTTCTACTTTAATTACATTTTTTTTCATTCTTATCTTACTCCATAAATACGTAAGTAAAAACTGGGACAAGGTCAATTACTAGCTCTTCTTAAAGACCTTCTCTCTTTCTCGCAAATTAAACATGGACTGGGTGGTAGCCTACCTGAGTTTCTTGGGTGTACTGTAACGTCAATGTTTTAAGACTGAGCAGTCCTCCCCAGGACTGTGCTTCAAGTCCTCCAGGGTGGTGCTGTTTAGGGCACTGGCTAGGCCTCTTGGTGGCCACTCACTGTCCTCAAGCATTGTCTGAAGCTAAGCATCAACTGACCGGCAGCTGTGGTCAGCAAACTCTACACCCTAAAGATTCATGGAGACCCCAAACAAGCAGCTGTGACATTTACTTCCAATTATTTCTCTTTTATTTGTTAACCAGCCAGTTACAGTCACTGACTCACTGTTGGCACCCAATTTCTTGCTATGGATTTTGCTGACCTCGGCATAGCACTAGCTCCAGATACTTCACATTGCCATCTCCTCTATTTTCTCACTTCTCTAAGATGAATGGAACACTCACAGCTCACCCACAACCACTGAGGCACCCCATGGCCCGGCCCTCAGAGTCATCCTCAGAATTCCTTTATATCCAAGAATCTAAGCTCTGAAATTGCTCTGATTACAACCTCCAGAATTCTCCAATGCTTAACTTGTCCCTGTGTGCATGATCCCCTGGGTTTCGGGGGGCACAGGGTCTAAGGTCTTGTCCCTCCCATAATCCTCACAGCTCATTCTGCCCTTTCTGCTTTCATCTGTTTCCCTGTCCTAGCTTGAATAAGACTGATCTCTTCAGAAGTATTTCCTGGGTCCCACTCTGCCTTGCTCTATTGCACTTTAGACCCCCTTACTTCTAATCGTTGTGTACTGGCATCACAAAACCTCCTGAGTTGTGGGAAACATTACCTACTTGAGAATTTCTGCCTCAGGTGATACTATAAGTTCATACTATCTAATCTACCCTGGCCCTTACTTCATTCCAGTCCTTTTAGTTCTTTTGTTTTCAGTCTACTTCCAGCAGTTCCACTGCACCTAACACTGTTTCAGAGCTCTTGTGCTCCCTCTCTGGGGATGAACTAGCATTCTACTGAGACTGTACTGCATGCCACTGGGGTCTTCAACTGCCCTCTTCAAGTATTAGAAAAATATGGGCTGGGCATGGTGGCTCATGCCTGTAATCCAGTACTTTGGGAAGCTGAGGTGGGAGGATCATTTGAGCCCCAGGATTCAAGATTAGCCAGGGCAACATAGTGAGATGCCATCTCTACCAAAATTACAAAATACACCATGAGCACAGTGGCACATGCCTGTAGTCCCAGCTACTCATGAGGCTAAGAGGATCGCTTGAGCCTGGGAGGCAGAGGTTTCAGTGAGCTGAGATCACAACACTGGACTCCAGCCTGGGGACCCTGCCTCAAAAAGGCAGTCCAAAGCTCAGGTCCAATATAAACCTTCCTGCCCCCACCCTCCCCCCTCAAAAAAACAAAAAAAACAAAGCTCAGGTCCACTGACATGTATTGTTTACCATGTACAACTGTTTTTTCGAATATGTAGTTTAAAAATATTTTGCTTATATAATTCGATGTGTATGGTTTTTAAAATGTCAATTAGTGGCCACTTAAACTGCCCTCTCCAACAGGGCCTAGTGCCTTTGTTCACCACAGTCCCTCCTCCTGACCACCTCACCACTTCCCTAGACAGGCTCCCTGCCTGGTCCCAGGAAGCACTCTGAGTTTGTGGCTCTTTGATCTAAAAGAAGAATTCTAACTCATCTCACCTCCAGGGCTGAGATCTCCACAACTTCATCCCTTTCCACCACAACTTGACTGTGAGGGTCCCACCTGGGCTTCTTCACTTAAATCTCCTTCTTTGCAAATGAGGCAACAGCTAGCCAGTACCCCCTTTTCTCTCTGAAATTCAATCCTCACACTCCTTTGCTTCCATGATGTGTTCCAGCACTGACTTCAGTCCCCTCTCTCTGGGCCCCCTATGGACAATGCCCTCTTACAAGGATTTCTTCTCACTCTCAAGACATAGCCTCGACTCTAGCCCCTGTATTCACAACAAAGTGCATAAAGTTTCTCAATTTCTGTACTCATACTATCGAATTTCTCATACTCTCAATTTCTGTACTCATACTATCGAAAACCAGCAACAGACCACACTGAGCAGCCCCAGCCCAGAGGTGTAAACACTGAGGCATCTGTGGAAATGTAAATCTCTCATGTTCTCCTAACTCTTCCACGACTCTCCACTGCCTACCTGCAGGGTAAAATCCAGGTTCTTCAGCAGGCCCCAAGCCCTTTGTGCCCCACTTGAGGAATCTGTGATGCAACTGCCCTCTTTCGTGCCCCTGTAATTACGCACAAGCTCTTCCCTCTGCCAGGAGCTCCCTGCTCCCTGGGAAACCAGCTGGCAAAGCAGCCCTACCTTTCCTGTGTTACAGTTAACATCTTGCACACATTGCAGTTGTTCCATGTATCACACTTCACTGTTTCTTCCCCAAGTCTGACTCCCCTAAGAGGCAGTGGGATCCTTGAAATCAAGGGTCAACAGTCAGTACACTCCCTGGCACCAGAGAAGTTTTCCTTAAATGTTGACAAGCTGGTGGTCCCACCAGTCAACTGGTCAAACAGCTTAACCATCTCTCCTACCACCTGGCTTAAAACCTACCCCTAAATCCCTACATCCACACAACTGCCCTGTCCCTGTGAAAACCTTGCCACCCCTGACCCCTCATGCCCAAGGCTAACTTGCAACAATGTTCCTTCCAATGTTGGTCTTCTGTTTCAGGAAGACTCCAAGCTTCTCAAAATCCTCACTGACTCCCTATTAAACAAGGTCCAATGATCTTAGCCTGGCATTTTGGTACCTCAGGCCTCATCTTTCACAAGGGCACCTGGACACTTTTTACCATGACACTCCATGTTTTCTGGGCCTCTGCTCCACGATCACCTCTGTCTGGACGGTCAGGTACCTGGAATATTCCTGGCTCTTCAAAGGCAGCTGAAGTGCTGCTTCCTACAACAAATTTTCCCGTTAACAAAACAGGTACAGAGTCAGTGCCTGTTTTTCAACCTCTATGGGCACTATCACTGTCTACCATCAGCTTCCATTTCACCTCTCTGCAGTCAATGGAGGCCCACCTAACTAAGCTCCACATTCTCCTCTCCTCTAGCATTTGCAAAAGACAGTGAATTAACATTTTAAAGGCAAAACACAAGTAATCACTTGGTGGGACACAAGACAGTTCACCTCATCTTATTTTGAGCAGAGATACTGTAGTTTAACAACTCTTCATTTTCCTTCCTCTAAATCTGCCTCTCTTCCACAGCCTAACTTAAAATATTGTAGATGATCAATCAAATTTGCTTTCCTGTTCTTAGTTTTTAAAATCAAGTTAATGGTATTCTCCTCCTCCAAGAAAGTAAAACAAACTCCAAAACAAATTCAGAACAAAAAGGCCCTGATTGTGGCATTCAACTCTTACCCATGAGTCTCAAGGGGAGAAAAAAAGGAATTTCTTACAAGTGGGAGGGTTGGCTTATGAGTAATACACATCACAAAGATCAACAAGCAGGAACACATACTAGCAAGAAACTGTAAGACACACCTTTCCCAAACAGCTTGGCTAAACTGCGTGGCAAGGACAGCCAAGACAACTGGCATTGGGAAGGTCTGGCAGGACCAGCAGGGGTCTTCTATAGAGCAAAGGAGGCATTCTCCATGCTTTCGATGAGTCTTGAGCAAAACCAGAACCCAGAGCAGGCAAAACACACAGCAAAGGCAGAGACTACTATAGCGGAGGTTTAAGCTTAGAGGTGCTAAAAACAGAACGTCGGAAAAATAAAGTGGGGTTGGATTAATCATTTTTAAGTCAGAGGAGGAGTTTAGGCTGAATGAGACAGGTTGTGACAGGGGGCTCTAGTAGGTTCCAGGGCAGGAGAATGACTTTTTGCAGGAGGATTACTCTAATACAAGTTGAACCAGGGAGGGAGGGAGTCATGAGTAAAGGCAATAGAGCAAGGGTGGGGACGGACAGAAATGAAGTTCTCAACAGCCAGCAAAGGCAATGGAAAGGAAAGGAATGAATGTGCGCAAGAGATTTTCAGAAGAAAAAGCGGGACTTAATCATGTCAAGCTTTTAAACCCGGAGATGTGCAGAAGATTGGGTAGCTGGAGAGAATGGAAGAAAGGGAATGCGCCTTAGTTAGACCAGCTGTCTGCAATGCAACTGATTAAAAAAGCTAAGCACAGGAAAGCAAACTTGGTTCAACATCTAGCAAAGTTAAGCTGTGGAGAATTACACAGTCGAGTGTCCTGTCTCCTCCAAGCATGTGAAAAGCAAACACTCACAATTTTTTGTTGTTGGTATTGTTAAATCTAAGAACATCAGGAGATACGACTACTTAGATTCAAGGGCACTGAAGTTTGTCGAGTAGGATGCAAAAACAGGGGCCTTCTTGCCCACCCCGCAGAGAGGGCTCATCATTTGAGAGGCAAGCATCAAGAACGAGGCTCTGGAAACAAACTCCCCACGTCTGAATCCTGCTGCCCTACTCAGGAGATAGAAAAACCTAGAGAAACTTGGTTACCTAGGAGGAGGAACATACTGTGTTGCTGCTTTTTGGTTTGGAAAGGGAGGGAAATAGAGGTGTTGAAGAGGTATAAGCATGAAATGCTGATTTAGACAGAAGGTGAGTCACCACTTTTAAGTTTCAGTTTCCCCAGCTGTTAATTAAAAAAAAAAAAAAAAAAAACAGCGGAGTGGTGGGGAGAATAAAATCCACCTTACCAGAAGTTTTAAAGGCTGCACATTCCTTCTGAAGTAACCTCTGATATGTTATAAGCGTTATGTAAACTTTAGTTGTACGTATTATCAATACAAAGAATAATGCTATTTTTTAACATATTAATATGGGTCAGACGCAGTGGCTCACACGTATAGTCCCAGCACTTTGGGAGACCAAGGTGGGCGGATCACTTGAGCCCAGGAGTTCGAAACCTGCCTGGACAACACAGTGAAATTCCGTCTCTACAAAAAAAAAAAAAAAAAAAAAAACCCAAAAATCAAAAAAAAAACAAAAAACAAAACAAAAACAAAAAACGAGGCAGGCGTGGTGGCACGCCCCTGTGGTCCCAGATACTCGGGAGGCTGAGGTGGAAGGATCACTTGAGCCCGGGAAATCCAGGCTGCAGTGAGCTGAGATCGCGCCACTGCACTCCAGTGTAGGTGACAGAGTGAGACCCTGTCTTAAAAAAAAAAAAAAAGAAAAAAAGGTAAATAAATATACATCCTTCCTTTCTAACATTCTCCGAACGTTTTACTGCTATTAACGGTTTTTTTCCGATTCTCAAGAGGAACCGAGATCCAAAAAACGCTCAGAACTGCAGTAGTGGAGGCCCAGGGCTGGGGGAGAAGAGCTTAGGTGGTGAACCAGGAGGCTGCGGGCCCAGCGCCAGGCCTTGCGCACCATCAAGGGCCAGCGAACAGATAACAGGCGACTTGCGCAGCGCGCCCGGTCAGTACCACACGCTGTGACCCCGCGCTTCATGCACATCCCCCACTTTCATCCTCGCGGCAGCCCTCTGAGGTAGGTACTTTAGTCAGCGCCACTTTTACAAACGGGGAAACTGAGGATCCGGTGATCACGCCTGGATCCTCACACGGCTCGCGAGCCGAGAAGGCAAGTTTGCTGGCTCCCGAGACTGCGTTCCCAACCCCTGCGCGTCGCGTGGACAGCGGAGGCGGGGAGGAGCGGGCGCCAGGAGACCCGGACCGATGGAGGCCGCGGGCGCGCGGGGGCGGCGGCCGGACTCACCTTGGCGCTGTGCACCGCCTCCTGCGCCCCGCGGAGCTGCAGCCAGATGCGCGCGGGCAGCGGCTCCTCGGCCCCCAGCGCTCCGAGCACTGCCAGGCTCACGCCGAACAGGCCCTCTATGCGGCCGCGGCTCTGCTCCAGCAGCTCCGCCTTCTCGGCTGGCGCCGTGAACTCGTCCAGCACCGCCCGGGCCGCCATGGCGGGCGCGGCCTCCCGCGGCGGCGCCGGGGGCCTGCGGCGGCGACGCCCCCTCAGCTTGCTGCCGCCGCTCCCAAGCCCCTCAGGCGGCGTCGGCCCTTCCCGGCCGCCTCACCTCCGCCCGCACCCGCGCCCCACCGCCCGCCTGCAAGCCCGGCTATACCATCCCGCCAAGACCGCCGCAGCTTGGGAACTGCTGGCAGCGAACCCCTCAGCCCCTTCGCCACCGCCGCGGACCTGGCCCCCCCCACCGCGCATGCGCCCCGCCCGCAGTCGTCATTGAGGCTCGCCGGCCCCTAGGGGAAAGGAGTAGGGTGAGGGCGACTGAAGTTGACGTCACCCTCAGGGGCCATGTTGGTTGAGGGTAAAGGGAGGATTCTGGAGGCCTGGTCGGACTTCTTTGATGAGGGCAAAGCGCTTTCGCAGGATCTGGTGGTTGTAGATATATGGGTGTATAGTTTGGGAAATTGAAACTAGAGCCAGAGAATGAGACTGAGAGTGTCACGCAGGGATTGGACTTGACCTTAGACATCTTGACGGTCAAACCAGGATTCTAGCAGTTGAGTTATTCAGTTTCACATTAATCGACAGGCAGATGGGATCTTTCTTTTCTCTTTTTCTTCCCTCCCTCCCTCCCTCCCCTCT
Organism: Cacajao melanocephalus; assembly: GCA_963573385.1. Lineage (NCBI taxonomy): Eukaryota > Metazoa > Chordata > Mammalia > Primates > Pitheciidae > Cacajao > Cacajao melanocephalus. Next base: position 15,492 of record CAUYLG010025876.1, on the reverse strand, counting down.
TACCTTCTTACCTGCCCTTCTCACTTTCTAATTTTTTTTCTCGGTAACAAGAAGAGAAGAAAATGGGCATGCCTATGAAGAATTGAAAAGCAAAAAAAAAAAAAAAAAAGAAAAGATTAAGATAAATTCAGGAGAGAGATTTATTCTGTGAGGGAAGAAAAGGGATATGTTATGGGAGAAGCCCCAAAAGTGGGAGTTTAGGGGCTCATGATCTTACTTGGGACTGGGGCAAATAAACCCTAACCCCTCTCCAGGTCTGTTTTCCGATCTGTAAAATAAAAGGTTACATTCAGTTATCTCTAAGGCCTTTTCCAGGTTTTATACTCTCTGAGTCCATGAAAACAGATTGTGGAAGATAAAGTGTTGTATTCCTTTTCTTCAGCTACATATTGTGGCTGTAGTAGATAGGGGGTCTGGGAATATGACTTTTCTATGTCTTAATTCTTCATCTATAAAATGTAGATAATAGTAGTACTTCCTATTGTGAATATTAATATAGTACCCAACACTGTAAGTGCTCACTGAATATTAGCTATTATTATTGCGAAATTAGCGATGTATTTAAGGCTCGATTTTCAGGGAAAATCTTTGTGTGGATTATGCAACCACAGTGAACTTTGGCTCAGGAGCCTGTGCCATCTGTGTACATCCCCCTTAGTGGAAAAATAGTAGGAGCTAAAATTGCTGTAGTTGGAAATCCAAGGGGGAATGGTCTTGGTAAGAGGGTTTACCAAAGGTAAAACCTGTCAGAGATCCAGGCTGCTGGGGGTTTCCATATGTCTTAGAAAGTCAGGTGTGGTCTACCAGTGCTCCACGAAGAGGTGATTCAGCACAGGGAAGAGAACCACTAGGCTTACAGATCAACAGCTTCCTGCTCCCCTGGGCGTTTCCCTTGATGTCCACACAACCAGCCTTGCTCCATCAGGTAGATGACCTGGGATTGGCTGTGCTGATGTATTGCTTGCAGAACCCCAGTCTATCAGTAAGGCGTGTTGTCAACACAGCATGTTATTTCCTGCCTTATTGCCCTCACCTTAAACGGAATTGCTATTGTTCAGTGATTGGACAGGGCTTTCCCCAGGGCTAGTTCCTGTTTGTTCCCAGTGACTTCCCTGCTTGTGATTCTTAATTGCTTAATTTTAAGAGGTGAGGAGGGAGGCTGCCCTGAAAAACACACCACAGTGGCTTCCTCTCCCCACTTCCCTCCAAAAAATCCCACCCCAAACCAACAGAAGTAGTGCATACACACACCCTTAAAAAAATGTTGGGGTGGCCAGGCGTGGTGGCTCACGCCTGTAATCCCAGCACTTTGGAAGGCCAAGGTTGGCAGATCATCTGAGACTAGGAGTTCAAGACCCACTTGGCTAACATGGTGAAAACCCGTTTCTACTTAAAAAAAAAAAATACAAAAAGTTAGCTGGGCGTGGTGGTGTGCACCCGTAATCCCAGCTACTCACGAGGCTGAGACATGAGAATAGCTTGAACTTGGGAGGCAGAGGTTGCAGTGAGCCAAGATCAGGCCATTGTACTCCAGCTTGTTTAACAAGAGCGAAATTCCATTTAAAAAAAATGCTGGACCGTGAAGCTGTGCTCATAAGTCACTGGGTTGGTGTGTAATTGAAGATACATAGTTTTGGGAGGTTTTCCCCCCATTTTTAAGACTTGCCAGGCTGGGCGCAGTGGCTCACACCTGTAATCCGAGCACTTTTGGGAGGCTGAGGAGGGTGGATCACTTGAGCCTAGGAGCTCGAGACCAGCCTGGCCAACATGGCGAAACCCCATCTCTCTTAAAAATATGAAAAATTAGCCAGGTGTAGTGGCGCGTGCCTGTAATCCAGCTATTCTGGAGGTTGAGGCAGGAGAATCGCTTGAACACAGGAGGCGGAGGTTGCAGTGAGCCGATGTGGTACTACTACACTCTAGCCTGGGTGACAGAACGAGACTCTATCTCGGAAAAAAAAAAAGACTTGCTAGTTCATATTTGGTCAGCATTTCCCTTTAGGGAACTCTCAAGGTTTCCTGAGTGTAAGGAAGAAGGAGAAAGAGAGAGAAATCCCCTTTCAAGAACTCCCTTGCTTCATACAGTTTCTCAACCACAACTTCCCTTGGTTAACCAGCCTTGCCTATCTGGCTGACCTGCCCAGCCAGGACAGTTGATGCCAGAGATGAAACTTTATGGCGTCTGTATTCTAGATACTTCAGCTATGTTTTTCCTTAATCTCCATAACAACTTCATGAGCCCATAAAATGGTGTTGAGAGAATCACTTATTCTTGCTTCTCATATTTTCAAGGCTAAGAGGAGATTCTCCTACTCCACTCCCCAATGGGGCCAAGCATTGGGTAACTTGTCTAACTTTCGCCCTTCTTTTCCCCAGAGCAGGAGGAGGATTTCTCTGACTGATAACTTCCTGAGAAGGCACAGTGCTGGGTTGGATCACCCCGTGCCCTGGTACGAGGGGCTGTCTGCAGTTGCTGTGTTAGTGACTGGGGGTAAAGTATTTTCACCTCAACCACATCCTCCAGTCTAGCTCTTGTCAGCAATGAAGATGACATTTTTATCTCTACCTGGCTGACGCCTGCTTTTCATCCTTAGTTCTGAACTCAGAAGGGGCAGAAAGAGTGTGTATTGGTCTCCTAAAACTCCAACAGTGGGTGCTATTGTTTCCCTTCCTGTTTCAAAGATGAGGAAACCAGCTGAGGGTGGTGGCAGGTGCCTGTACTCTCAGCTACTTGGAAGGCTGTGGTGGGAGGATTGCTTGAGCCCGGGAGTTCAAGGTTAGCCTGGGTAACATAGCGATATCCTGTGTCTTACTAAAAAAAAGAAAAAAAAGAAAAAGAAAAAAAGAGGAAACAGAAGAACAGAGAAGTTCTGGAACGTTCCACAGAGCTACTTAGTGAAGTGGTAGAAATAGTCATTTGAATCCAGGCAGTCTGACTGTAACCAAGCAGCTTGGCTTCAAACTGCATTTAAAAACTTTTCTTTCCTTCTTTCTCCCAGTCTCAAGGTACAACTTTGAGAAAAGCTGCATATGTGTTTACTGTCATCTTAACATACAGCCTCGGAACGGGCCGTGAACCTCCACTCCCTACCCTTCCCCATTCCATGCTCCCATGCCTTACACACATTTATTTACCCAGATGCTTGTCAGGCATATACCATGCTCACTTATCTGGTCATGTATTTCCTTAGAAGCTTCAGGGGCTGGATCTTTTTTGTGTATTTGGGATGGAGTCTCACTCTGTCTCCCAGGCTGGAGTGCAGTGGTGCCATCTCAGCTCACTGCAACCTCTGCCTCCCGTGTTCAAGCAATTCCACCTCAGCCTCCCAAGTAGCTGGGATTACAGGTGCACACCACCACACCCAGTTAAGTTTTGTATTTTTAGTATAGATGGGGTTTTGCTGCGTTGACCAGGCTGGTCTGGAACTCCTGACCTCAGGTGATCTGCCTTCCTCAGCCTCTCAAAGTGCTGGGATTACAGGCGTCAGCCACTGCTTCCAGCCAGGGGCTGGATCTTGACATGGACCGTATACCTCCAAAACTCTCTCCCCAGTCAGGGATGAAATTTACTCCCAGCTACATTCACTCATGTTTACTCACGTTCATGCACTAGAAATTAACTGCAAGACTGACTGCAGTTCATTTGTAACCTGGTTGGGCCCAGGATGGCACTGGCCCCTTCACCAAAGGAGCAATAATCCAAGATGAGCTATTAGAGTGAATCACACCACTGACCCCTCCTAGCCCCATTCCTCTCCATTCCAAACCCCTCTCTTTCAAAAAATCCCTGCATTCCCTCCACAAATTGAAGGGTGGAAATTTTTGGAAACAATCTCACCCACTCTTTCCCTTGCTAGCATGGATAATAAAATCTCCCATCACACCCTGCTCTTGTTAGTCTGGCTTTTTTCTACCAGTGGTGAGTAGATGGACCCTTTACTGGTTACATGACTGCTGAGTGGCCTTATGTACTATGCTATGATTACAGCAGCAGCAAGCTTGGATATGCAGCCAACCCCTTCTGCCCATGCAAAAGTAAGCAGGAGAAGATCACGTGTTCTCATGACCAACGCCTCAGTCTTGAACCCTCGTTGCTGTGGGATGCTGTCAAACCCAGACAGACCTGCACGTGGAATCTTGCTTGGTGCACCCAACCAATCAGATTAGCAGACGAAGATGCTCGCTGGCCAACAGTGTCTAGGTCAGTGTGTCTTCCTGGGTTCTGTGTTTTTGGTACAATCACACGTAGAGCTTTCACGTAAGAAGCAGGAATACGATCATTCTTCAACTATACACACAAGGTTTTAATAAACTTGCAAACTGTTCAATTTATCTCATCCCCTCTCAACAGTCCAAGCCACCGTCGTCTCTCTGACGACTGTGAGGGCTCCCCATACTCTTTTTGGCCTCTGTGTAAATATCAAGAGCTACAATTGCTACAAGATTTGATGAAATTATTTGCAAATATCGACCCTGCAGCCAGAGTGATCTTTGCAAATTGCAAACCTCATCAATCAGACCCTTACTTAGGACCCACCAAGAGCATTCCTACAGGGTCAAAATAAAATCCAAAGCCCTTGCCTTGAGTGGCAGCCCTTGTCAGACCTGTCTCCTGCCTGCCCCACCTCTTCTCGTTGCACTGGGCCCAGCTCACACCACGTTAGGGCATTTGCACTCACTGTTCCTTCCTCCTGTTTTCTTTTTAAAATTATTTATTTATTGAAATGGAGTCTCACTCTGTCCCCCAGGCTGAAGTGCAGTGGCACGATCTCGGCTCACTGCAACCTCGTCTGTCTCCTGGGTTCAAGCAATTCTCCTGCCTCAGCCTCCTGAACAGCTGGGATCACAGGCGTGCACTACCACTCCTAGCTAATTTTTTGTATTTTTAGTAAAAATTGGGTTTCATCATGTTGGCCAGGCTGGTCTTGAACTCCTGACCGCAGGTGATCCACCTGCCTCAGCCTCCCAAAGTACTGGGATTACAGGAGTTAGCCATCACACCTGGCCACTTCCTCCTATTTTCATTTAGTTAATTCCTTGCCCTCCAAAGCTCCACTGAAGAGTGATTTTGTCAAGAATTCATTTACTGGTCACTCTGATGAGCCAAGTCTCCTGCTGTAGGCTCTTGGGTCTGTGGCCCTGTCACTTAAGGCACCACGGCCAGTTTTATGTGTGCTTGAGTGATGGGATTGACTCAGGTCCACCTCCACCAGCTGACTGTCAACTCTATGGGGACAGTGACCTGAGTCTGGACTGAGCTTGACATATTCCAGGAACAGGGGACAGGGCAGGGTGCAGCCCTCCAGAAATACCCAGAGACAGATGAGGTCAGATCTTCCAGAATATATGCGATGGGCCTGTTACAGATTTTGTATTTTATCTTAAATATAATGAGGGGGAAAAAAAGCCTTCCCAGGTTTGGTTTGGTTTTGAGACAGGGTTTTGCTCTGTTGCCCAGGCTGGAGTGCGGTGCCACCATCATAGCTCACTGCAGCCTCAAACTCCTGGGCTCAAGTGATCCTCCTGCCTCAGCCTCTCAGTCTGAGTACCTGGGACTACAGATAAGCAACACCACACCTGACTAATTTTTAAATTTTTTTTGAGATGGGGTCCCACTATGTTGCCCAGGCTGGTCTTGACTCCTAACCTCAAGCAACCCTTCCTCCTTGGTCTCCCAAAGTTCTGGGATTGTAGGAGTGAGCTACTGCCCCTGGCGTTCCCAGATTAAGCAGTGAATGCATCATCTAATTTATGCTGTAAGATCTTTCCTCTTTTCTGGGGAAAAAGAAAGGAGGAGGACAAAGTAGACTGGGAAGAATATTGTGGTAGTATTGCTCTAGGTGCCAGAGGATGAGGTCTTAGACCAGTGGGGGAGGGAGTGGAGGAATCTGAGAGCTATTTGGAGGAAGAATCTCTGCAGTCAAGTGTGGAGGGTAGGCTTCTCCTTAGCTGCAGGAAACCTCCATGCATCTGCTACTTCTAGTCTTTTATTCTCTCCCTTTCTATATTTCCTTTAGATTTTTATTACACACGTTATTGAAACTTCTCTGACATTGATTCAAACTGCTGCAACTGCCACAATACTGAGAGGAGCTATTTATAACACGCAGTCATCTTAGGTGGGAATGCAGCTCTTGACCAAGCGCTGCTACAGAGATTGCCTGCTGTCTGCCAGCTCCCAAATGTTTCTAATTCAAAGCATTTTCCCATCACTCTCTACAGCTAGGATTTCTCAACAGCTGCACAACCGACATTCTGGGTGAGATAATTCTTTGTTGTAGGGGCCTGTCTTGTGAACTGTAGGTTATTTAGAAGAATCCCTACCCTCTACTCATGAGATGCCAATAAAAACCACTCCCCCCACCCCTCCGGTTTGAAAACAATAGAAACGTCACCAGACATTGTCTAATGTTAAAACTGTCCCCAGTTAAAAATGATTGGTCTACAGAGAGAATTCAGAGAAAGTCCTCCCTTAGGGCTGAGCTAGTAATTCAGCATTCAGAGGGTGCAGTGACTCATGCCTGTAATCCTAACACTTTGAGAGGCTGAGGTCGGTGGATTGCTTGAGCCTAGAAGTTCAAGACCAGCCTGAGCCACATAGCAAGACCCCCAAAAGTTTTTTTTTTAATTAGGCTGGACTCGGTGGCTCATGCCTGTAATCCCAGCAGTTTGGGAGGCCAAGGCGGATGGATCACCTGAAGTCAGGAGTTTGAGACCAGACTGACCAACATGATGAAACCCTGTCTTTACTAAAAATACAAAAATTAGCCGAGTGTGGTGGTGCACACCTGTAAGCCCAGCTACTCGGGAGGCTGAGGCTGGAGAATAACTTGAGCCTAGCAGGTGGAGGCAGCAATGAGCCAAGATCATGCCACTGCACTCCAGCCTGGGAGACAGAGCAAGACTGTCTCAAAAAAGAAGGAAAGAAAGAAAAAAGAAAAAAAAAATAGCCAGGCATGGTGGTCTTAGCTACTTGGGAGGCTATGGTGGGAGGATGGATTGAGCCTGGGAGGCTGAGACTGCAGTGAGCCATGATTGCACTGCTGCACTATAGCCTGGGTAATAGAGTAAGACTCTGTATCAAAAAAAAAAAAAAAAAAAAAAAAGCAGCATCCTCTTTCTACGGACTCCATGGGACACACACACATCAAATCTAATGAAGGCCTCTCGTCTCCCTGTATGGGGTGTGAAAGAACAATGAGTTAAGGACTCATGGTTTGTTGTTTGTTCATCAAAGTGACTGGGGGCTTCGGCCCACTATCTCTCACCGCTTCTCATTGGCTCATCGATAGAACATGTTTGTGCCAGATCTACCTGTCTGTAAAGCCCAGCCTAATTCTCACTTTTTCCATGAAACCTCCTTGGCCTACTCACCTTCCTGTAGCTGATTAGGACAATTGAATGACTGATCACTTATTTGATTCATTAATTCAACAATTATTTACTGAGCACCTACTAAGTGCCAAGCATTATTTTAAGTGCCGGTAATATAACATTAAACAAAACAGTGTCTGTTCTCATGAGCTTACACACTAGAGGGGAAGGCAGGCGATCAATGAATGAACAAATGGATAAATGTTACAGTGCCAGTGAGCAGCTGCTGGGATTTAAGAGTCGCTGTTCTATTCCTCGTCTGTGTTAGGTGGTTTCCAAAGATGGCCCTCAGCTATTCCTTCCTTCCCTGCATGTGAGTGCTTCTCTTTATGTTAAGAATCTGGGCTGGTCTTGTGACCTCATTGACAAATAGAATTCAGTGGAAGTGATATTCCAGGACTTCCAAGGTGAATGCTTAGGAAGATGAAATCTTCTACTTCCTGTCTCTTGGAATACTTAGAACCTGGCTACCATGCCAGAAAGAAGCCCAGCCCCTTCATGTCTGAGAGAGGGGATTGGATGGAATTGCTGTGGTATGAAAGATATTCTATATAAACATATATATATATATAATAAAAAGCAATGAATATCTATCTCTATCTATCTATCTATCTCTATATATATATTCATTGCTTTTCCCAAACTCCCTGCATGCCTAATCCTGTACAAGGAACTAGGCTATGCACCAAGCACTTAGAACAGTAGGTGTTCAGCAAATACTGATTGATTGACTCTACATGAATGGTCTCATTTAGCTTCAACAAACAATTCTATGAAGTAGGCATTATGCCCATTTTACAGATTAAGAAACTGAGGCTTAGAGAGATTAATTAACTTGACTGCAGTCCCCACCACTAGGATGGGACTGAGCCAGGACTGTCACAGCAGGTGTGCAATATTCAAGACTTCCCTGAAGAACTAGAGGGTCAGAGGCATAACTTGGCTCCCTTTGAACTCTCCCACTCCTGAACTCGTACCAGGCTAGTTTAGGGACTGCTCAGGATCAATAATTGGGTCTTCTTGACATAAAGATCTCTAGGACAAGATGGCACAAATGACCTTTCCATATTCCAGGATTGCAGGACCCACACAGTGAGGAGGGTGCTCCTCGTACCTGACTGTGGGCTCTTGGTTCTCTGAAAGAATAGGAGAGACCATTTGCACAGTTTGTTACAAAACTCTTGCATACCAGACTGAGCAACATAGCAAGACCCTGCCTCTATAAAACATAAAATAACTACCTGGGCATGGTGGCAGGTACCTGTAGTCCCAGCTACTTGGAAGGCTGAGGTGGGAGGATCACTTGAGTTCGAGGCTGCAGCGAGCCATGATCAGGCCACTGCACTCCATCCTGGGTGACAGAGCAAGACCTTGTCTTTAAAAAGAAAAAAAAGAAAAACAACTTGGTGCACTGAAAGACAGGGTTGGCCAGGCGGTTCCTCCCTCTAATAGCCCCAAGTCTCCGGCTGAAGAGGCATGTGGAGACGACCCTTCACTATAAGGTCCTGTCTGACCTACTCTGTTTAATTTACAGAAGAGGAAACCAAGAGGACGAAGGGAAGTGCCTTGCCCACAGTTCCATGGTTATCTTTCCCAGCAGTATAACCCGGTACAGACACCTCTTCAATAACAGGCTCCCTGAGGCCGTGTTTAGGGAAGGGCCGCTCTGCCTCCTCTTTCTTCCTCCCCTGCACTCAACTGTCTGGCCAGCTGCCTTGGCTCCTGTCTCCCTGTAGCTGCTTCCACAGCAGCAATGCGCTGGGGCAGAGGCAGGAAGACCCCTCCGGAAGGAAGTGGGACAGGTGACTGGTCACCAGATATGGGAGGCCAGCCGGGCGACCTCTTGGGACCACCTGACCTTGTGATGCCATCAGCTTGGCATCGGACCTCATGGGTGGGGCGGGCTCACAGGAAACCAGGCCTCTACCCTTCCCCTCCAGCCTACCAGTCAAAAATAACTCGCAGTTTCTGGAAGACTGTGCATCTTATAGGAAGCCCTGGAATCAGCTGCCTGGCACAGAATGTCGGTCAGGGTTCCCTTTGTTTGGCAGTGGGGTGAAAACTTGAACCCCTCTCTCTCGGGCATTCCTTGGCTTTCCTTTCACCACCTGTTACCTCATTTCATTCAGAATTCCTGGAAGAGGCTGCGCTGGAATCCTTGGTTTTCCTCAAGCGTGGAAAACACAGCACTGTTGAGATACCAGTTGATTTTCAGCAGTAAACTTCTAAGAAATCGTGACTGTTGTGTATTTATTTTTATAGTTATCTTCTGTTTTGTTGAGAAATACTGTGCTTCCAGTTATTATAGCAATAATCTATTTCCCTTGTATTTAACTTAACTTATTTATTTATTATTATTTTTAAATAAAAATAACTCTTTGTTTATTTTCGAGACAGGCTTGCTCTGTCGTCCAGGATGGAGTGCAGTGGTGTGACCTTGGCTCACTGCAGCCGCGAACTAACTCCTGGGCTCAAGCGATTCCCCTGCCTCAGCCTCCCAAGTGGCTGGGACCACAGCAGGTGTGTGCTACCAAGCCTGGCTAATTAAAAAAAATTGGGGGGCACTTGATGTTGCTGCCTGCTTGGGTCTCTTCCAAGTGTACTTTCTTTCCTGTTCTAAAGCCTTTTAAATAAACTTCCATTCCTGCTCTGAATTTTTTTTTAAAGAGATGGGGTCTTGCTATGTGGCCCAGGCCTCAAATTCCTGACCTGAAGAGATCCTTCCCAAAGTGCTGGGATTACTGCGCCCAGCCTACATTTAACTTTAAAAAGTGAGTTGTTTTGAAGAAGAAAACAACTGAGGCATAATTCAGGTGACGTGTAGGTACGTCCAAAATCATGAAGGGGATGTAGATGGCTCCACGTGGTAAATTCTCAGTTGGTGCCCAGGAACCGAGGACTTAGTCCCTGGGGTAGAGGTTGCTAACAGCCCAGGTCTTTGAGGAAGCCTGTGTAAGGTCTAAGGCCACCGAGCTGGGGACAGAGTCCTGGCCCTTCTGCTCCTGGTGCCGCGCGGCCTCCCCTGCTCCCTGGGCAGCCTTCCCCATTTCTGGAAGGCGGAGGGTTTGCTCTTTCAGCAGAGACACTAGCTTTCTTTTTTTTTTAAATTTTTATTTCTGGGTGCAGAGAGTGCAAGTTTGTTACATAGGTATACATGTGCCATGGTGGTTTGCTGCACGCATCAACTAGTCATCTAGGTTTTAAGCCCCGCATGCATTATGTATTTGTCCTTGCCCCCACCCCGCGACAGGACCCGGTGTGTGATGTTCCTTTCCCTGTGTCCATGTGTTCTCATCGCTCAACTCCCACCTCTGGACACTCGCGTTTTCCCCTTCCTGCCAGCTTTGCTGCTTAGACCAGAGTGCAGCGGGAAACTGTTTCAGCTGTCACACATACTTGTCACATCTATCAACCATTTATTGAACTCCTGTGAACACAAACGCCCCTCCTCTCTCCAGGAAACGCTCTCGGCTCAGGGCGCCCTGCGTCCGTGGCGCCACCTGGTGCTCCCGCGGCGCCAGCGCAGCCTCTGAGGCCGTCTCGGCTCTTCACACCCGAGCGCGAGGGAGAGACTCCAGGGCTTCTGGGAGCCAGTGGCAAGGCCGAATTGGGATGCAAACGAAATGCACATGGATGATTGGCAGAAAAAGCCTCCTACAGATGGGAAGGATTTCGGAGGGAACCGAAAAAACAGTTGGTAAGGACCTATAGCCCCTACCGAGCCTGGCCTTTTTTTTTCTCTGACATAAAAACTTGGAAGGCCACCTCTAGGCAACCAGGGTCAACTGGGTCTTCTCCTACCCGCTCAGCTCCCCTAAATGTGGAGAGAGCAGCTGGGGAGGCGGGGGAGTACATCAGAGGCTTAGTAAAATGCAACGGGGATTTTGCATCCTTTTTTTGCTGCTTCAAGTGGAAAGAAGGTGTTGAGATTCACAGCGGGGACGGCGACTTCCTCCATCCCTACTCCACCCTCAGGTCACAAGAGAGAAATTGCTCCCCACATCTCTCTTTCTTAACACTGTCGGGTGATGATTTCAGAATCTCAACATCCAGAACGATAACCTCAGCATGTCAGTCTGCCTGGGCCTGTCACCTCCTCAGGCCCAGAGGTGACACCCAAGGGCTCAGGGCATCTCCACCTCACTGTTCTCAGCTTTGATGTGCCCAAGTTAAAGGGGCAGGGTGTTAAAATACAGTGGCTCAGGTTTCATCCACCCTATTAGATTCTGGCTCAGTGGGTTTGGAGTGGGGCTCTTGGCATGGATATGTTTAGCAGGAACCCCAGGTGTTCCTGGTGCTCCATAGGTTGAGCACTCCTGCCCTGGCTTCCAAGTCATCTGCTTTGTCCAACATCCTTCCAAGTGCAGTGCGAAATAAGAGCCACTGTGAACTCACAGCGCTCTTGGGCTAGATTCTGTGCTTCTTGCTTTACAAGAACTCTCATTTAATGCTCCTAGGAATGCTTTCATGAACCTCATTTTCATGCACATTTTGAAGAACAGGGAAGCCTGGGCAACGTGGGGAAACCCTGTCTCTACCAAAAATACAAAAACTAATGTAGTGGCGCACACCTGTAGTCCCAGCTACTTGGGAGGCTGAGGTGGGAAGATCACTGGAGCCTGGGAGGCCAACGCTACAGTGAGCCCAGATTGAGCCACTGCACTCTCCAGCCTGGGGGACAGAGCAAGACCCTGTCTTAAAAAAAAAAAAAAGGAAAGGGGAGACAAAGGCTTAGAGAACTTACTTGACGTTTCCAATGTTAGCAAACGGCAGGGACAGGATTTGAATTCAGTCTGATTTCAAGGCACATGTTCCCCTTTTTTCCTGTTTCCCAGTATGACCAGTCTCTTTACTCAACTGAAATAGACATCAATGATGTATTTGGGCATAATGATTTTATTTTTTTTAAATTTACTTTAAGTTCTGGGATACATGTACAGAACTTAAAGTAAATTACAGGGTTGTTACATAGGTAAATATGTGCCATGGTGGTTTGCTGCACCCATCAACCTGTCATCTAGGTTTTAAGCCTCGTAGGCATTAGGTATTTGTCCTAATGCTCTCTCTCCCCTCCCCTGCCCCTATCCTCCGACAGGCCCTGGTGTGTGATGTTCCCCTCCCTGTGTTCATGTGTTCTCATTGTTCAACACCCACTTATGAGTGAGAACATGCAGTGTGTGGTTTTCCGTTCCTGTGTTAGTTTGCTGAGAATGATGGTTTTCAGCTTCATCCATGTCCCTGCAAAGGACATTAACTCATTATTTTCTATGGCTGTGTAGTACTCCATGGTGTATATACATATATATATACATATATATATACATATATATATACATATATATATACATATATATACATATATATATATACATATATATATACACATATATATATATATATATAAATCTACATGTGCCACATTTTCTTTATTCACTCTATCATTGATGGGCATTTGGGTTGGTTCCAAGTCTTTGCTATTGTAAATAGTGCTGCAATAAACACACATGTGCATGTGTCTTTATGGTAGAATGATTTATAACCCTTATGCCCAGTTAGGGGATTGCTGAGTCAAATGGTATTTCTGGTTCTAGATCCTTGAGGAATCATCATACTGTCTTCCACAATGGTTGAACTAACTTACTCTTCCTATTTCTCCACATCTTCTCCAGCATCTGTTCTGTTGTTTCCTGACCTTTTAATGATCACCATTCTAACTGGTGTGAGATGGTATCTCATTGTGGTTTTGATTTGCACTTCTCTAATGACCAGTGATGATGAGGTTTTTTCCATCTGTTTGTTGGCCACATAAATGTCTTCTTTTGAGAAGTGTCTGTTCATATACTTTGCCCAATTTTTAATGGGATTGTTTGTTTTCTTCTTGTAAATTTGTTTAAGTTCCTTGTAGAGTCTGGATATTAGAGCTTTGTCAGATGGATAGATTGCAAAAATTTTATACCATTCTGTAGGTTGCCTGTTCACTCTAATGATAGTTTCTTTTGCTGTGCAGAAGCTCTTTAGTTTAACTAGATCCCATTTGTCAATTTTGGCTTTTGTTGCAATTGCTTTTGGTGTTTTAGTCATGAAGTCTTTGCTTATGCCTATGTCCTGGATGATATTGCCTGGATTTTCTTCTGGGGTTTTTATGGTTTTAGGTTTTACATTTACATTTAATCCATCTTGAGTTAATTTTTGTATAAGGTGTAAGGAAGGGGTCCACTTTCAGTTTTTTTGCATATGGCTATCCAGTTTTCCCAGTACCACTTATTAAATAGGGAATCCTTTCCCTATTGCTTATTTTTGTTAGGTTTGTCAAAGATCAGATGGTTGTAGATGTGTAGTAGGCCGAGGCGGGCAGATCATGAGGTCAGGAGATTGAGACCATCCTGGCCAACATGGTGAAACTCTGTCTCCACTAAAAATACAAAAAAAAAATTAGCTAGGTGTGGTGGCCAGGCGCCTGTAGTCGCCCCTCCTTGGGAGGCTGAGGCACGAGAATTGCTTGAACCCACGAGTTAGAGGTTTCAGTGAGCCTAGATCATGCCACTGCACTCCAGCCTGGCGACAGAATGAGACTCCGTCTCAAAAAAAAAAAAAAAAAAAATGGCAACACAGTTAACGTGATTCAAAAATTTACGTAACTATTAAAATACATTTGCAACAATGTGAATACACTTAACATTACCAAACTGTACCGTTGAAAGTGATAAAGATTATAAATTTTATGTTGTGTTTTTAAATACCACAATTTTTAAAAAGGCATTCAGTGGAAGGGCTCCCGCAGATAGGAGGGATTTCGGAGGGAACCGGAAGAAAGTTGGTAAGCACCCACAGCCCCGAGCCTGACCTTTTTTTCTCCTCTAACATAAAAGCTTGCAAGAGCACCTCCAGGCAACCAGGGGCAACTGGGTCTGCTCCTACCTATGCTGCTCTCTCTCTCTGTCCCCCATCTTCCTAGTGGACTCTCCTAAGGGTAACCATTGCTGTTAACTTTTTATGGATCTTTCCACTTTTTTTGGTATGTGTGTTGGAGTTTCAGTCTGTTGCCCAGGCTGGCGTGCAGTGGCACAATCATGGCTCACTTCAGCCTCAAACTCCTGGGCTCAAGTGATTCTCCTGCCTCAGACTCCTTAGTTGCTGGGACTATCTTTTCACATTTTATTTTATTTATTTTTATTTTTGAATTGGAGTCTCAATCTGTCAGCCAGGCTGGAGTACAGTGGTGTGATCTCAGCTCACTGCAACCTCTGCCTCCTGGGTTCACACAATTCTCCTGCCTCAGCCTCCCTAGTAGCTGGGGTTACAGGTGCATACCACCATGCCCAGCTAATTTTTGTATTTTTAGTAGAGACAGGGTTTCACCATATTGGCCAGGTTGGTCTTGAACTCCTGACCTGAGGTGATGATCCACCTGCCTCAGCCTCCCAAAGTGCTGGGATTATAGACGTGAGCCACCGTGCCGGCCGTACCTTGTTATTTTCATAGGACATTGCATCTTGGAAATCTTTCTGTGTAAGAACATTGAGAGCCCCCATATTCTATTTTTTTTTTTAGCAGCTCTAGCAGCTTATTGTACAATTTCTTTCACTGCTCCCCTAATGATGGGCATTTATTTTATTAATATTTAGAGATGAGGTCTCCCTATGTTGCCCAGGCTGGAGTATAGTGGCTATTCACAGGTGCAATCATAGTGCGCTATAGCCTCGAACTCCTGCTACCCCAGCATCCAGAGTAGCTGAGACTGTACCAGGTTTGCCCATGGGCAGTTAGTTGGAGACACATTGTTAACTATGACCCAGATGAGCAGGCTTAGCTTACCCAGGGTTTAAACCTCAACTACAGAGTAAAAGCCCTTGGTGCAGACGATGACTGAACACTCACCATGTGCCCTGCTTATTCAGTTAATCACGTAATTGATCATGCTGTCATCTTTTTCTGCATAATAACTCCCTGAAGTAGGTGTCATTATGATCCCCTATTTTGAGATGAAGGAAATGAGGCACAGAGAGGCTGAGTATAGTGTCCAGCCCTATAGGGTCCAAGAAACTGTGAAAAATAAAGACACAAGACACAGAGATAGAGAAAAGAGAGTTTGGGCCCAGGGGTCCACTGCCAACCAAA
>CAUYLG010025872.1:0-36577 GCA_963573385.1 Cacajao melanocephalus | reverse complement strand
GGCTCCTCTACTACGTCTTATCTCCCAGTTTGTGGGCAACAGAAATTCATCTGAAATTGTGGCTTCCACTCACTCTCTGTGCTTTCACTGGGAGCTACGATCCTGAGCTGTTGTTAATCAGCCATCTTGGATCTCTCCGCCAACATTGCTAAATTCTTAATGTTTCCATTATTTTATGTATAGATTCATTTTCTTCACAAACACATCTACAATTGAAAACAGTGGTTTTCCTTTTTTCCAATAAATAAATGTTCTTTATTGTAGTACTGCAAAACCTAAGAAGGACTTCTAATAACATTAACTGGTGATCGATGGCATTAACATCTTGTTCCACATCTTTTTAAAAAAGGCTTTCAACATTTCTCCATTAACATGATTTCTGCTTGCAAAGGCTTTTTTTTAAGCTATCCTTTCTTGGATTAGTAAACTTCCACTGTATAATAGTTTACTAAGTATTTTCTAATAATAAATTCATGTTAAATTTTAGTGAACCCTTTCAGTATCTATGGGAGTGATCACAGGTGTTTAATAAGTTTGTAATCATAGTTTTAAAAATTCATTAATAGGATGTATTAAATGAATTTGTTTTACAATATTATGCTAAACCAAGCAGTTATGATATCATGATGTTTTGCATGTGTGTGTGTGTGTGTGTAAACATATGTACTGCTGGTTCTGTTTGCTGGTATTGTGAGATTTTTGTACTAGCATTCATGAATAGGTTTGCACCGTAATTTTCCTTGCAGTACTTTTCTGGTTTTCGTATCAGAGTTATACCAGCCTCATAAAAAATTTGGTTTGTTCCCTCTTTTTCTATATTCTGTTTACAAACTCTTTTATTCTTGCTTTATCCTAAGATACAGATTTCAAGATCCCAGCTTTATACAAGTATTTGCTATTAACCTTCCCACCTTAGGCAGGATCTAGGTTTTGTCTCCTATCCTTGCATCTTATTTGTTTGTCAAGGAAGAAGCTTAATGTCCCCAAAGTTCAGCAGAAACCCTACCAGTGAAATCTGGCTTTAGTGTTTGGACTGCACATTTGCTCTCACTTCTTTTCGAGATCTGCAAACTTCTTACTTTTGTGCCAACTCAGTGATGCATTTAAAATCTGTTTTGCCTTTTATCCACCTTTTTCAGTTGGAAAAGTTATTCAGAATATTCAATCTACCATACAGGCCAAACTGGAAGTCACTGTGGTTGCTATTTCAGCTGACTCTCTTTCATACTTCTGTCATCACTTCACCTTGCTTTCTCTCTATGGGTTATGTATTATCTTCTTGCAAGCAAATATTCCCTAAAACAGTCATCAATTATACAGAGAAAACAATTTACAGAGATGTTCTATTCTTTTGACTCTTCCGATCATTGCTCTTTTTTCTAAAGCTGCTCTACTTTCCCACTGATTGGCCCAATGCTGAGTTTTCCTATTTATTCATCTTTGAAAGGGAAAAAATGTAGATCTAGCATTTGCTAACAAACAGAATAGATGCTGTGGCTTTAGCTCCCTCTGTGTTGCACCTGATTAGTAAAAAGTTCACTCCACTAAAATCTAAACTTGAATGTTAACATGGACAGCCTCTACTTCAAATTACAATGACAAGCAGAAATTCAACCAACATTAGCAGAATGAAGTTAGGTTCTCTCCTGATGCACAAGAACTAAGCCAGAGCCAAGCAATAGGTAATTCTTCAAAAAATGTGTAACATGAAAAACTACAACGACAGGTGTTCATTACACCAATGTCCTTCCTGTATTAGCCAAGATTATGGTGCTTTCCATATAAAATTAAGCATTTCAGGACACAATGTGTTTCTCTCCATTCTCTTCTACTTCTTGCTGCACCACAGGCTGAGAAGACCTGCCTGCTCCAGTGTTAGCTTTAGAGAGCAAGGACAAGTGAAGGGTTTTATGCTATCTTCTCTGAGTTCACCCTCCATCTGTTCTGCTCCAGTTTGGTGAACAGATCATATAGTATGCATTCCAACCACATGCTTCCTAATCCATCCCCATTAGCAAGACAGTTTGTGAACATTCCTGCCAGGTTTCAGAATGTGGTCTTCTGGATATTTTGTTTAGAGTCCTCTTCACAGATATTTTAAAGCAAACTTGGGAGGAAATTGTATTTATTTAAAAATATAAAATTTGGCAACTCACCTTATAGTTTAGGACAAATGTACTAAAAACAAACTTAGAGACACCAGAAAATTACCTGTCATGTTTGATCCTGGCCAAGAGAGGTTCCAGCCATCCCACTGTACACTCACAATGAGCATCCAGGAAGGTGATCACTTGGCCTTTAGAAACAGCAGCTCCTTTTAATCTCGCTCTGATCAATCCAGAACGTTGTTCCATTCGAATTACATGAACTGGTACTTTTAGTTTTTTCACATAACTCTCTAAAGGCCTTTTCAAAAAGTCTGGAAAACAAACAAAACAAAAAAACATGAAAAAAAGTGTGGCCTGGCCCTATTCAGATTAAAGCAATTTTGATTTGGAATATTTATTCAACATCCCCTTATTGAACACTCTCAGTGAGGCTTCCTGACTCAGAAACTCGTTTTGCTAAAGGAAGCCTTTGTATTTCCCAAGAGCATGTACTAGAGATGCCTCTATCTTATTACATGTGGAATTCGGAGAGTGCTTTTGGGCTCCGGCTTAACCAACGATAGGAATGCTCTTACATTTCTCTAAGTAACTTTGTCAGACTCAATTCTTTTTCTAATCATGCTTAAAGACTAGCAATAGAAAGAAGGCATTAAATCCTCACCTCAACAGAGAGAAGACACAGAATATGTTAACAGCTGTTGAGTTAAGAACATTGTATTATTTCCTCAAAAGCAGAAACAAATTGTCTTGTTGATTACTATGATCTTTGACTATACATTTTTTTAAAATCAGGAGGCAGAAAGTGAGGTTTAGCTTGGAAAAGAAATGCTGGACTGTCAACTGCAAGGCCAAATAGCGATCCTTAAACTGACAATTAGGTGTAAGAAAAAAGTTTAAAAAGGAAAGGACAACTGAAGGGGAAAAGAGAAAAAGGGGGCAAAGGGAGAAAGGGAGAATATGTGGGTATATGAAATCAGTAGCTATTCTGGAGAGTTCGGATAAGAGGTTATGTTGCTCAGGACATAGGCAAGCATATATGATAAGGCAAACCTTACCTCCAAAGTTCACAACTGACTTTAAAAAGCAGAAAAGAACAACTTCCTCAAAGCAAAGAGAAAATATTTTTCAGATTGGGTTGGTTTATAGAATTTATGCTAGAGAAGCTATTGGTGGTAATATGGCCAAATGCCTTTCCAGCTATTCACTATATAGTAAGTATGAGGATAATCTCTCTAGGGAAGAAAATATTTGAGATGGAACTACTGAGACCCCTAAAGAGATTATCCTCATATCTATTAATTAAATACTAAAAGTAGGGACCCAAAAGGCTTCCTACATAGTGGGGTGGAAAAGACAAATGGGAATAAAATGATTCTGGACTATTTGACTCAACAAGACAAAAATGACTCAATAATGAAATAATCAGGGATATAAAAGTTGTAAAAGAGAAGGGCCTATGTGTCCCACTACACCGAAACACTGATCTTCTCCATTTACGCTAATATGTTTTCTACTATTTGGGCTAAAAAGTTATCTGAAAGACATCACTGTGATTTTATGAACCAAGTCTTAGGCTCTGAAGGATCTAACTTGATTCTGAGTAGAAAGGTAAGGGTAGTACCAATCCCAGAGAAAAGCAACATTTTGTAGTACTTGTTAACATTTTGGGTCTGTTTAGCACAATGCTAACATATGTAATGCTAGTCGCATTATATATCTTATCTCATTTAATGCTCACAGTGACCCTATGAGGTTATTATACATACTTTAGAAATGAAAATCTAAGGCTCAGCATATTACATGAATTTGATCAAGGTGATACAGCTTGTTAAGGGATGGATCCAAGATTCAAACTCAGGTCTGCCTGACTTTAAAGCCCATCTTTTTATGTACAACAAGAGAGTCCTAGAAGGGAATTCTATGGAGAGAACAATTCAGGTCTTTGGAAGCACCTATCAGACACAAATTTAAAATACTTTGTATGCAGAATTTCATAGAATTTCATGCAGTAGGGCATAAGATATATTCTAGTACCTTAGATCAATCAAGCCTGGGTGTGTCATAAACAATGTGTCTCCCAATAAGTTTTTCCAAAAATATTAGTTTAAAATGTTTCTTCAGAACTAAAGCAATCTAATCTCGAAGTCCCACATGTCTTTGAAAGCTATATTATCTTGTTTATGAACAAAATTTAAAAAAATGCACAATTCTGTGGTCTGGTAACACAAAATTTGCTCTTCCACAAATTTTCTTGGCATCTTGGTTTAACATCTTTGTGGCTTTCACTCAATAACGTTAGGATATAGGTGTCTTCTTTTCAGTTGATACAGAATTATGGACTCAGGGCTGGGTGGGGGATTAGGAACTATCCAAGTCTCATTTTACAAAAATGAAGCCATGAGTTAAGTGATTGTAGTTAGAAACTACTATTACATCTAAAAACAAGGGAGAAAGAACATCTTTATAACTCTTGGCCTATAAATGAATCCCTATGCATTTTTCAGAGTGTGAGATTGTCAGAGAGTGTGAACATCAGGGAAAAATTTCACTGTTCACAGCAACATCTGAAAAATATTTACCAGAACTCTAAAGAGTAGTAGGGAAGAATAAGGAATTCAGAGTCTAATAAATCTGACTCCTAATCTCTACTAAATATAAACCTCTGCTTCTTTTTGTATAAAATGAAAAAAAAAATAGGCTTCTCAGATTAGAAACATTACATAAATTCTAAGTCTTAAGATAACTTTCTGAGATGACAATTATATAACTTCTGACATAAAATAGGGATTCATCCAAATTCTGACTTCATTACAGATCCTGTAACAGTAAAGCTGCACCAGAAGCAATTAGAAGTGAGGCACATAGCAGTTAAGAGGTCAGGCTATGGATTTATACAGGGTTCGGTTACTCCTCTACCATGCTAAGCCTCATCAATAAAACAGGAATAATTATAGCACCTACTTCATACTTCTTTAATAAATAGAGTTACTCAGCAGATTAATTTGAAATCAAGTATCCAGAGACCATGGGCACACTATCTATGCTACACAACCCAATTAGGAAGTTTGCACAGAGAAGTAAATGTGAAGATTAAATGTACCAGTGTACCTTATTCTTTCATCCATTCATTACATAATTCTAGACTGTTGTTACGTAACAGGCACTGTGGGCACTGAGGAGATAATGGTGAGCAAGCAGACCTGACAAAGTATACAGTCTATTGTGGGGAGGCCCCTGTTAAACAGACAAGTAAATAAGTCAAGCCCTTGTTAGAGCTGCAGAGGAACAGAGTGTTATGAGATGTTTTCAGAGGAACATGACAGGTCTGGAGAGGTCAAGGAAGGCCTCTCTAAATGCATCACATCTGAGCTGAACTCTGATGGATGATGTGATGTTAACTATGCTGGGGAGATGGTGGAGACAAATCTTCCCTAGAGAACAATGTTCCAGGGAGAGCGAACAGAATCAGTACAGGCGAAGGCCCCGAGATATGGGAATGGTTCAAGATGTGACTGGAGATGCCAGGTGGGGCCAGCTCATACAGGCCTTAGTGGAGGGGTTTTAATCATGGAAGCAAAATGATCAGATTTGCATGCTTTAAAAAAGCTCACTTTGGAGGCACCATGGTGAACAGATTGGAGGGGGTAAGAGTATGTGGGGACATTAGTTAGACTAGTTAGTCTATTTCCACATCCAGGTGAGAAACGATGGTTCCTTGGATGTGTCTCATGAATAGGAAAAAGCAGATTTAAAGAGTTACGTAAAAGCAAAGAGCTTGCTCTGGTTTCTGGGTCCAACAATTACGATATAAACAATGGGGCCAAAGAAAAATACATTAGATGACAAGACTAGAAATTACAATCACAGAAACAAAGATCTAGAGTCTCCCAGATATCAGAAATGGTAACCTGGATATTTGAGGTTTCCAAGGCAGGACGATAAAGGAGAATCAGACCCCTGAGCAGGGACTCTGGAGCAGCACTCCAGGACCCTGCCTAGTGACTAAGCCTCAGGTGGAGCAGTGAAGTAGGCACCTGCCCACACCAGTTTTCTCTCACAGATGTACACAGGTTGGGGTGTTAGGTGAGGTCTGTATGAGGGAAAGGAAAGACAGAACTGGTATATGTGAGTTTCTCTATCATTTGTTGTGGGACCCTGCACCTTTCTAATTAGGCCATATCCTACAAAAACTTATTCCACACAGCCTTCTTGGGCATTCACAGAATAAGAGAGAAAAACAAAGGAGGAAATGAAAAAATAATTCATTTAATCTCAGGGTAAGTATCTCCTCTGGTAGAATATATTTAATCTAGCAAATATTAACATATAAGTAAACCAAGCACGAGTCATCTGCAGGATAAATGTTTATATATATTCCTCCTTATATTAACTCAGGTTAATTTTCTTACAGAGGGACTAACTCCTAGCAAATAAACTAATCACATGAGGTTTATACTTCTGTTGTCAACAACAATTATTTCTTTAAGTATTCTTAACAGCTCTCATTCATTTTAACATGTAATTATATCATGTATTATACTATTTAAATGTCTTGTGTGATTATAAACTGTCTCTTTAATTAGATTAAAAAGGTAAGATATAAGTTACTTTAAAAGGTATGTTTTATCTTATTCTTCATTTGCACCTGTATAATCTGGCAAAGTAATAAGATTTAAATTGTTTTTATTGCATTAATTATTCCAAATAATATTTGATGTGAATAAACTTAATTTCTGTTAAATGCCTGTATTCAGCGTGGGCAGAGGAAGGAGAAAGTATGATACTTAACTAAATCATAGCAGATGAAATGAGAGAATAGGCAAGAAAGTTGAAGATACTAGCAAAAGAGGTTAAAATGGTGGATCATTTAAGGCTGATAAAGGAAGGAAGAAAAGCAGTAGGAAATTATTTTCTATAGCTCTAAATTTTTCTCATGTGAACACAGGAACATTGGTGGAATACATGACATCAATGATTCCTAAACAGATGTGCTATGAATAAGAAAATTAGGAAATGCTGGGTATCTAAGTTAAGCACGTTTCTTTACTGATGAACTAAGCAGAGCCTTCTCTATACAGTATTCTGCGGTGTGAACTCTCCTGTAAGGATTCATTATAAATAATATTGACCAAGGCACCTTTAATTAATATGTCCTTTCCCAAAGAATGTTTCATGAAATAGTTTGGGAGATTTTAGGTTTATGAAGAATTCTGAGATTCTTAGAAGGATATTAGGGCAAATCTACAGAGATTTATTATGAGTCATATTACATCCTACCTTTTCATCCTTCCTAATCCTTTTACGCACCTAGCTATAGATCATTCCTGAAACTTAGAAATGGAGAAAATAGGGAAACCTAAGAAAAAACTGGAGAATGAAGGTTCACCCAGCTAAGGCTCCATTTTGCTGTTAGAGATAGTTCTTACTAAACATGGAACTACATTTCTCCTTTCACGGACCTACATAGGATCCAGGCTCTCTCTACTGACTCAGTCCTGCAGCCTCCCACAGAGAAAAACTTAACAACGTGATGTGAGTTTTTTCACTGTCCTGCATAATAGTTTATTATATAGCATTATTTCTTTTTGAAACAAGATTAAGATGCAACACACATTAAATGCTAATTAAAGTAATATTTTGAGTCTCACAAGGGTGTACTTTTTTGCGTATGCGAATGAATCCAAATGCCATAAATATTTTTGGGATAAATTAGAATCTTGTATAAAATTATTAGGTTAAAAATTATAGCGACTACTTTTAACCATTAGTGGCAAAAGGTGTAGCAAATTATTGGCATTAAAATTTAAAATTTACCTCTTTCACTGGCATCATCTACTAGAACAATTTCTTCTATCATATGTCTTGGTGAGCGATTAATGACACTATGGACAGTTCGCAGAAGTGTGCTCCAAGCCTCATTGTGGAAAACAATCACCACACTTGTTGTAGGAAGATTATCTGGATACACCTTTGTTTTACACCTAGAGACAAAGCAAATGCCTTTATAAAAAGTGACTGTTAAGATGACATAATAAAGGAATCTTGACTAGAAGGGGTGATAGAACAATAAAAGCAGTTTGCTCTAGTGGTTGGACCCTTGGTACCTTTTCATTTAAGTCTTGGTTAATGTTACGTGTTTAATAAATAGCACCTACTTAAAGTGATATACTTAGATTAAAATTATTCAAATATGTCATTTATGTCTTAAAATTAGGTTCTTCTTCCTGATGAATGTTTTCAGGTGATTCATTTTAATGGAAAATGAAATAAAGCTATACTATCTACCCCAAACCGAATGTATTTCAAGGACCCTATTAGACAAAAAAAAAATCAGAACCACTGGAGTTTACATAGTTTAACAATCTGAACAAAAATATACCTTCCACAAATGCAGAGAAATATTTAGTGAGTACCTATCGTGTACCAGGCTCTTATTCTTCCTAGTCATTCTGTAAGATGGATGCTTGGAGCCACACTTCACAGATGAGAAACCGGGCAGGGATAGCGAGGAGGTAGCAGAACCTGACTGAATACTCCACAGCCCATGCCCTGCTGTTTGAACTCTTGACGCTCCCACTTCCTTAAATATCAGCATGTATCTCATTTAGTAAAGGCTATTTATGCCTGAGCATGCAATCATCAGAAATATCAAACACACTCAAAAGTATGCACACAAAATCCACATAATAACTGTACGTTTCTAGCACTTTGTTAGGCAACATGGTCTCTTCTTTCAACCTTGTTAGATGAAATTAATAGATAACAACCTATTAAAGAACAGTAATAGCAGTAGGTAACCTGGGATCAAGGGATGTGCTTTAGAACATAAGCCCCTCAAACAGTGCATACATAACTCTCTCCTAGGCATCCCCAATTTTAACAGTTGCTTCAGCCTCCTCTTTCTTCCTTTATTTCCTGTTCTCTCTCAAGCTCCACAAACTTTGCACTCTCCAGTCTCAACTGTAATCACCTGTCAGTGGGAGTGGAAAAAGGGAAGGATGGGGAGGAAATGAGGAAAACACAAACAAGACTCCTCTTCTGAAGCTGCTGAAAATAGCTCTTCTTATTGAACATTCTACCCTAGGGCTGCCTGTTGGCAGCTGGAAGAAAAAGAAAAGGGAAGGGTAAAAAGATGACAAAGTAAAAGGGCTGAAAGAAGTCACTGTAGGGCCCCCATCGGCCCTTGTCCTTTCTCTCTCCCAGGAGACAAAGAGCAACAAGTAGCTTTCCCTGTCCTTTGTTATATTCCACTACAGCCCCTCTCCCCTCTTCACCATTCCAAAGACCCCTTTCACAAGATGGTCTCCATCTCCTGCTACCAGTAACCTCACCATCTATCCACTGATCCAGAAAACCCACAGCCTCATTTCCACTTCACTGACCACTCCCTATATTCACTCTAACAACCACAAGAAGGCCCACACAGCCTGCCACCCTCTCTGCAGCTCCCTCCTTCGAAGTCTAGGCTAAAGAGGTGGGGCCCAAAAGACTACACTAGAGGGGAAAAGATGTATCCTCAGCAGTCCTAATAATACTTCTGAAAATAGTTTCCCATCAAAACCCTGTTATAAATGGTGGCTAGGATATTTATGTATATAATTAGTACTGTGTTTAAGGTACATCATAGCTGAGCAAGCTATTTTGTTTTTATACGAGTATATATGTTGAATGCCTGATGCATAGAATCCTGGAATGAGACTCTGAAGTCAGGAATGGCCTATGTATGGGTAAAAGAGGGCCAGAAAAAGAGTTTCTTATATTATTTAGCTGAATCTTATTATGCCATATACAATCTCTTTTCCCAAGTATATCCTACTTATTATTATCGTAGAACTGAAAAGCAGAAAACAGCCAAGGGGACTATATAGCTACTAGCTTACCAAAACAAAATAAAATAATAAAATCAAGTGATGTATGGAAGACAATTAGGCAAAATCAGTGTACAAATGGTAGTTAGCCATGTCTATGGCTAGCAACAGAAAGAAAGACAGAAAAATGTGGAGACATCAGGTTCTGCAGAAGAGAAGTGATAACCCATGTTTACTTCTTGTATAATATGTTAAAGAATAAAATTCCAAAACTGTATGGAAAGTAAGATTATAAGAACACTAGAAAGAAACTAGATGGAAGATTTAGCGAGAGAAGCAATATTAGGATCCAGAAGAACAGATGATAAAAAGAAAATGATTTTCTAAATCAAACGGCTAATCAGCGACATAACAAATTCATAAAAGATAATATTCTCTCAAAGCAAATGAGAAAACATAGAGAAAATATTAAACAATCACACACACAAACACATACCCCTAACCTGGAAGAGCCACAAGGCAGTTTAGAAGAACCAAAGAGCCTTTAGCATTCTAGCTAAGCTTTTCCAATCAAGAAACCACCTGTTCTTGTTCATTGTGGGGTCTGAAGTGGGTAGGGGGATGGGTTCATATAACACAGAGCAGAGGATGAGCTGAAAGGCCACAGTCCATGTTCAGGAGGAAGGTTTCTTCCACACTGGCCTAATTGAGACTTTTATCCTCAGTTATGAAAACTAGCCAGTATAAGTTTATGCTAATTTCTAAAAGTTACATATAGGTTTAACAGCAAGGTGTAGGTTAGGAAGAGAGAGTAGAGTCTTCACTTTCTATTGAAATATATACATACAAAAAGTTACAAATCTAAGTGTACAGCTGAATGAATTTTCACAGTGAAAGCATCAAGTAGTCAGCACTCAGATGAAGAAACAGACCATGACCAATACCCCAGAGGCTTCCTTTGTGTCCCTGCCCTGTTCAAGGTAACCACTCTACAGGACTTCTAGTACTACTGATGAGCTTTGCCTGATTTTTTTAACTTTACTTAAAGGGAATACTATAAAGAAATAGTTCTCAAACTTTCTGATTTATAATCCCTTTACACATTTAGATGTTGAGGACCCCAAAGAGCTTTTATTTATGTGGGTTATGGCTATTAATGTTTACCATCTTATAAATTAAAACAATAATTTTTAAAATACAAGCATCCACAAACACTTAATACATTAGCTCTTGGAGATGACTCATCGTTGCCATGTAGTATCCCCATCATCAATTTATTGCCTCTTAGTTCCAAATACACCTTTCATTACCTGCACTGTGATAACGGAACTGGCCCCTATAAGCATTTATCCTTTGCAGTACACATGACGCATGCATAGCTCTGTCAGTAGAAGGTGCTGGAGGGACAACACAGGAGGAAGAAACTTCCCTCCCTGGTTCCAGTGTACTTCCATTTGTTTTCCTCTCCCTCATACTGAACTGTGTGGTTGCCAGTGGAATGTGGTGGATACCCAGGGCATTCACCCTGCTGAGCTTCAATAGCACCCCCACCACAACGGACCACATATATGATGGTAGTCCCATATCATCACAATGGAGCTGAAAAATACCTATTGCCTAGTGTCACTGTTGCCACCATCAACATACTAGCATAATTACTTGATCTGTAAAATATATTTAGTAGAGCCTAAGTGTACAGTGTTGTTAAAGTCTACAGTAGTGTACATAGTAATGTCTTAGGCCTTCACTCAGTACTCACTCACTCACCCAGAGCAAGTTCCACTTCTGCAAGCTCCATTCATGGTAAGCGCCCCATACAGGTATACCATTTTTCATCTTATTTATACTCTACCTTTTCTATGTTTAGATACACCAACACTATTATACTACAATTGCCTACAATATTTAGTACAGAAATATACTATGCAGGTTTACAGACTGGGAAAAAAGGCTATACCATATAGCCTAGGTGTGTAGTAGGCTGTACCATCCAGATTTGTGTAAGTACACTCTATAATTTTTACACAATGACAAAATTGTCTAACAATCTATTTCTCAGAAGACACCCCAGTCATTAAATAACACATAACTGTACCTAACAATTCGGAAATATAGAACTACAGAAGTCACTTGGTATTCACTATCACTAATATTTTTCAATTGTTATAGTCCTACTCTGGCTGGATATAGTGACTCACGTCTGCAATCCCAGCACTTTGAGAGGCTGAGGCAGGAGAATCAACTGAGCCCAGGAGTTTGAGACCAGCCTGGGCAACAAAGTGAGACCCTGTCTCTAAAAAAAGTCCTATTCTATTTATCCTATTTCAGTCCTATTTATCCTATCTCAGGATACTGGCCTGAAAAGGTCCTGCTGACTTTTTATTAAGTTCCTGAAACTGCATTAAGAGGTTTAAATCTATTACCCCATGTATGCTTATAACAACCCTAAGACAGAGGTATTACTCTCCAAATTTTATAGATGAGGAAACCAAGACTTAAAGAAATAGACTGCTCATGATAGCAGCTAGTAAGTAGCTTACGACAACTACAAGTTGAGTCCACAACTTATGATAAAACTTGTACCGCTCATCAATCATCCAAATATATGTCAAAAACTATAGTATGAAAGAAGAGCCAATAAAAGAAGAAATTTCCAATTAAGGTGACAATGCATATATAATCCAATGCTCTTCTCCATGTCCCTGAAAGCTATGATTTTCAGCGTATTCTTTTTCTCCCACTATTATTTCATCGGTCACTAGCATTTATCAATGACAACTCAATACTTCACAAGATGTCTGGCTACCTGCCAGGCAGTGTTTGGCAATGTTACAAAATTTCTCCTCTGTATACTCTCATTTGGAGAAGATCAACTAAGATCTAACCATAAAGTAAATTTAAAGCACAGTGATTCAGAGCACATATTTTGTCTTTGAAACCTAGGTTCAAGTTTCACTTGGGTCACTTACTAACTATATATACTTTGGACAAAGCATTTAATTTCCCTAAGTCCAAGTTCCCCCATTTGTAAACTGAGCACATTACTACCACTTTGCCCAACTGTTTGAATATGACAATGTGTATAACACTGGTATATAATAAAACATTCAATAAATGCTATTAAAATTATTTTTAAATATCTAAGACTATATAGGATGGATTTGGCTTACTAGATGATTTGGAATCTGTCTTACACCTTCTTCCCTAAGATCACATATTAGAAAAGTTATTCAAGGACTGTTATTTCTATTTAACTCTTCTAAACAGTGTAATAATGTCATTCTTCCCTCCAGTTTCCTTAAGGAAATGTGCCCTTGGAGACTGTACAAGGCAGCAGAAGTTATTGGCAGACAGGATGATCTGGACACTGCTACCTACACACCAGTTAAGCCCATGTCTTAGAACATAAGCAAGGCTTCTCTGGATTCCAAAAGATGGTGAAAAAGCTGCACTCTAGGGGCCATGCCATACCATTCTTCCTCTACCTTGGGGAACAGGAATGAAAAGCATCTGAGTACCTCTGTCCAGCACAGTTGGGGCATAAGAAAATACTATCTAATATTTACCACTTGGCACTTCATTGTGAATCTACTTTGGAAGTCAGGCAATGAGTAATAAAAGGAAAAAAAAAGTGAATCAAACAGGGACTTGCAGCTCACTCCTTGAACAGAGGCCTTCTCTGCATCAGATTCCAGGAAGTGTGCAAAGCACTTTACAAATCCTCATAATCACCCTTGTAATTCTCCTTATCTTAGAGATAAGGATGGGAGGCATAGAAAAATCAGGCAACTCCTCCTAAACTACATAGCCAGTAAATGGCAGAGCTAGACTTGGACTTTGCCACTATCAAGATATTAATGCAAAATTTACCCTCAGACAATTTGAAAAGGAACAAACAGAAAAAATAAGAGTATAGATTAAGAGGCTCTAGCATATGAATATAAGCAGCTCCAAAAGAACAGACTGGAAGAAACAGTAAAGCAACAGTATTTGAGATTGCAGCTAGGAAATGTTCCACAATTGAATAATAATATCAATGCTCACATCAAAAGTACACTATGTACACTGAACATGTAGATACATAAAGATAAATCCACACCTTGACAATGACAATATACCCAGGTCTTGCTACTAAAGGAAAAAAGTATATGGCTTCCAAACCAAGAGAAAAACATGAATACTCAAACTTTACCAGTTGAAACTGTAACAATTAGAAAAGCAGGAAAGGAAGAAAAAAATGAAAAAGATACTAACAGAAAGCAAGATTTATTAGGTCAAACTTTATGAAATTGTCATTTTCATAGGTCAAAAGTGGTTGAATATCAATTTCACATGGTTCAACCGAAAAGTTCTAATATATCAAGTCATAATACATGTAGATCAAGTCATAATATATACAAAAGTCATCTATTAAAAACCAAAGATTAAATTTAAAATATAAAGTCCCAGCCTGGGCAACACAGACCCCCATCTCTACAAAACATTTAAAGAATTAGCCAAGCGTAGTGGTGTGTACCTGTAGTCCTAGTTACTCAAGAGGCTGAGGTGGGACGATTGTTTGAGCCCAGGAGGTTGAGGCTGCAATCAGCTGTGATTGCTCCACTGCACTCCAGCCTGGGCAACACAGCAAGACCCTGTCTCTGAAAAATATATGTGTATATATATATATATATATATATACACATTTGTGTGTGTGTGTGTGTGTGTGTGTGTGTGTGTTTGTGTATATATATACACATAGAGAAAGAGAGAGAGAGAGAGAGTCCATTCAATGGCAGGCTGCCTATGAACATGAACACAAGAGAAGCAAAAAATTAAATAAATAAATGGTAGGCTGTCATTAAAAAAAAAGTCCAGCCATCTATTAGAAATACACCTAAAACAAAGTCCTTTCCTATCCCAAGATAATAAAGATATTCTCTCCTATGTGATCTTTTAGGGCTCTGCTGGCTTGCCTTCCCATTTATTTCAGGTAATACACATAAAATTGATTTTTCCATATGGTGTGAGGTAAAGATACAGTTTCAGTTTTGTCTTGAATTATATCAAGCTGACCCAGCATCATTCATGTATTCATTTTCTAGAAGATCATCCTTCTCCTACTGCCACATAGTGACATCTGTGTCCTAAACCAAGTGTTCAAGTATATACAGGACTGGTCATGAACTTGCTATTGTGTTCCATTGATTTGCCTGTCTATCCTTGCAACAATATCACATTATCTTAGTTTTCGAAGAACTCTTAATAATTCCATAAGAATATCTAGCTCTTCCAGGTCTTTGCATTTCCAGTCACATTCGGGAATCAACTTGTCAAATTACACATGCATATGTGGTTATGATTGGACTGCATTAAATCTACAAGTGAATGTGGAAAGAACCAACATCTTTATAATATTAAGCAGTCTGACTCCATAAATGTGGGATTTTTCTCCATTTATTTAGGTATTTAATTTTTCTTTGCTTTAGAGTTTACCCTGAAATGCCTTTATTTAAATATTTAAAATTATTTGATTTTCTAGCTTTTGTAAGAAAACACAGAAATGCAATTTTTCTTTTCTTATATTGACCTTTAAACCATCAACCTTGTGGAATATGCTTTTTTTTGAGACAGAGTCTCACACTGTCACCAAGACTGGCGTGCAATGTGGCGCAATCATGACTCACTGCAACCTCGAACTCCTGGGCTTAAGATATCCTTTTGCCTCAGCTTCCTGAGCAGTTGGGACTACAGGCATGCACTACTGTGTCCAGCTAGTTATTTAATTTTTTTGTAGAGATGTAGAAATCATCATCAAGATTTCTCATCATGTTGCCCAGGCTGGTCTTGAACTCCTGGACTTAAGCAATCCTGCTTCAGGTTCCCACAGTGCTAGGGTTACAGGTGTGAGTCACCGTGCTCGGTCTCTAAACACTTTTTGATTCTAATCCTGTAATTCTTTTGGATTTTTGTTATACTCAGTCATGTCAACTGCAAATAATTTTTATAAACTTCATAAATAAATTTTAATAAATTTTAATTCCTCTCTTCCAATCTTTGTAACAGTTACTTCTTTTTTTTTTTGCCTCCTTACACTGGCTAAGACCTCCAGTATGACACTGAACAGAAGTGGTGAAAACAGGCCTCTGTGTCATGTTTCAGATCTCAAAGGGAAAGCTTTCAAAATTATTATTAAATATAGATATTTGCTGGGAGGGTTTTGTTTTTTTAGAAACCCTTTGTCAGATTAGAGAAGTTCCCTTCCATTCCTAGTTTTCTAAGGAGTTTTATCAAGACAGTGACAAATTTTATCAAATCTTTTTCCTGTATGTAATGAAAGAATCATAACTTATCACCTTTTTTCCTGTAAGTGTGGTGAATCTAAATGATTTTCAAATACTAAACCAATTTCACATGCCTGGAATAAACCAATTTATTTTTAATATATTATTTATTCCACATATTGCTGTATTTCACTTATAAATCTGCATCTTTATCAATGAGATTATTGGGTCTGTAACATTTCTTTGTAATATCTTTGTCAGATTTTCATATCAAGATGATGCTGATTTCATGAAATAAGTTTGATATGTTGCTTCATTTTCATTGGCAAAGTCATCTATGCCTGGAAGTCTGTGTTTATGTTTGGCTGTGTGAGTGTCTGTGTGTAATGATTTTAAATAATTAATTCTACTTAATAGCTATTGCACTTATATTTTCTACTTTTCTCTGAGGTCAGTTTTACTAAGGTATATTTTTCTAAGAACTAGTAATTTCATCTAAATTTTAAAGAATCAACTGGGATGTCATTTATAATATTCACTTATAATCTTATCTTTATGTCATTGTGGTAAGAACACTTAACCATGAGATCTACCCTTTTAATAGGTTTCTAAGTGTACAATGCAGTACTGTTATCTACAGGCACAGTATTATATAGCAGATCTCTAGTACTTATTCATCTTGCATAACTGAAACTTTATGCCCACTTACCAGCATCTCCTCATTTCTCCCATTACCGGACCCTGGCAACTACCATTCTACACCCTGCCTCTATGAGTTTGACCATTTCAAAAACGATTATATGTAGATTATACGAGGTTTTTTAAATAGTCAAACTTTTTCATACCATTATCTACTATTTAGGAAAGCATTTTTTAATTTTGTTGACTTTATCCAAAGAAATTCTGGCTTTGTCGAGCCTCTGTACTCAATGTTTGTATTCTACTTTATAATTTCGCATATTTGTGACATATTATCTTTTAAGATCTGGATCTGTAATGACTCCACCTTTCACTCCTTATATGGATTTGTGACTCTCCTTATTTTCTAGATTAGTCAATTTTATCATTTTTCCCATGAACTTTTGACTTTGCTGTTCCTCTACTGTATATTATTTCCTAAGTTTCTAAGCTTTAAGTTTCCACTCTTCCTTCTACTTATTCTCTTTAATTTGTTCCTTTTCTAATTTCTTAAGATGCTTAGTTCAGTAATTTTCCATCTTCTTTTTAAAAAAGTCATATGCATTTAAAGCTATGTATTTTCACCTAAGCATGGAATTAGCTGCATTCTACAAGTTTTGATATGCAGTATTTGCATTATCAACTTTGATAATGTATTTTCTTCCTCAGTGCACTTAATGCCTAACTAACAGGAGCTAAAAAAAAAAAAAAAAAAAAAAGAAAATAGACAAATGAAACAAGTAATGAACCTGTCCAACAACGATGCATATTATGGGCTAGATCTCACACCTTTAATACCACAAGCACACAATTTACTTGACTTTAAGGATGTTGGTACAAAATGCCTTTAGGTCTAACTACCAATCCACAGGGGAGGGAACTGAAGAACATGTTCAAATGACACCACAGTGATGCAGTCAGCAAACTGCAGGCTGAGGAAAGATCTAAAGCATTCTACCTGGATTCTTCAAATAATAAACTGAAAGGAAAAAAAAGGATACAGAAGGAACCTACAGACTAAATGAGACTTAAGAGACATACCTACCAGCTGCAATTTTGATCCTGACACTTAAACTATAAAAAAAGAAATATACGTTACAACTAAGGAAGTTTGAATATTAACTGGGTATTTTATGGTATTAAGGGATTGTTGTTTATATTATTTTTAGGGGTTAAAATGGTATAATAATTTTTCCTTTTCTTTTCTAGAGTCCTTATCTTTCAGAGTTACATACTGAAATATTTAGAAATGTTTTGTCTTTGCTTGGGGCTGGAGAATCTGCTTCAAGTCGTTCTTACCTGGTTGTTCACAAAAGGCCATAAACCACACAAGTGTCTACATAGGACTGCTGCTACTGTGTCAGGAGCTTATCCCAGAGTAAATGATCCCAGCAAGAGTAAAAGACCAACATGGAAGCCACAGTGTATTTAATAACATAATATTGAAAGCGATACCCGATTTTACTTGCACCGTGTTCTACTGCTCAAACAGACCTATCTTAGTATAACCTGGAAAGAGACTACAGACAGGTGTGAATGCCAGGAGGCAAAGATTGTTGGGGACATCTCAGAGGGTATAAGAACTCATAAGACAAAACTGTTAGGAATTGTTGAAGCTGGGTGGTAAATATATGAGGGTTCATTCCATTATTATCTCTATTTTTGTACACATTTGAAATTTTCCATAGTAAAAAGTCTTCTAAAACTTTTTTTTTAAAGGGTATCAATCAAGAGATGGAGTGAAGATATAAAAAGGCTACTCAGTGGTAGTAATGACTCTGTTCTACCTCCTAGGCAGCCTAGTCTCACAGAGGCCCAGCGACCAGAAGGACTGTGTACTGGCAGCTTTCACAAAGGTGGACTTTGTCAAGTCTGAAGAGTTTCCATCAAGTGTGAAACTTGGTGCACAAGCATTTGTATCACACCATTTAAACACTGCTCCTAATATCATAAAGCTGTTCAATGTCCCAAAACTGGTGATGTACAATGTACTTAAAAGCTACTCAATACAAGTATCTTCAAAAACCACATAAGAGACAAAAAGACATAAATGTTTAATAAAATGTGTTGAGAGTGTTGATGTACTTAGAGGAGTTATTAAAATTACAAAAACAATTCTACCAGAAACAATAATAGTTGAGGCTCTTGAAGTAAGTATAAGGTTCTTTATAATACAGGCATCATTTTAACTGTAGTCTGTGGAGAGTCTACAGTTTTCTTCAACAATGTTTAAATTGTTCAGGAAAGCAAATAGTTTGTGAAAAATCTAAGATTACAAATTAAGCTTCTCTTGACTGATCTCCACTTAACTTGCTGGATAAAGAGATACACTTCATCTCCTTGGTTTAATTTTTACATGCACAATATTCAACAGTTAACATTATGACTTACTCATGGCTAAGCCATGTAGTAGTAAACTATGATTACTTTTGTTTTCTCTGAACAATTTTAAGTTTTCCCTGGAGATAATGCTCATTTAATTTTTTCCTTACTATGGTTTTCTAGGTATTTCAATCCCAAACTTCCCATCAATTGTCTAAATCTGCTCTAGACATTCAGCTGTATCAGGTGTAACTTCAATGGCATCTTCTTGAAGTCTGTTCTGGAATTTTCTCACTGGCTGCCATATGGGCTGGTTGCCTCTGTGCCTGTGCAACTCTTACTCAGGCTCTCCCTTCATCATCCTCTGGTCATTCTCACCATTTCTCACACAAGCTGCATCTTCTGTATTTTACACTCTGTGTCTTTTTTGTCCTTGGTTTTAAATAAACCAAGATTTTAAATGGTGGTGTACTATCTCTAGTAACTTCCTGAGAATGGATGCTTGGCAACTGAATGTTTTGAGATCTTGGAAGTCCAAAAATATCCTTATTTAACCTGTACACTTTACTGCAAGTTTGGCTGGATATAACATTTTAGATTGGAAATTATTTTCTTTTAGAATTTTGCTCCTTTGTTTCTAGAGTTGCTGCTGAGAAGACTGAAGGCATTCTGATTAATAATCCTTTGATTGTGACCTGCTTTTGCCTCTTAAGAAACCTGTAAAAGGTTTTCTTTTTCCCTTCAAGGGTTGAAATCCTCAGTGTTCTGAAAGTTGCAATTTCTTGGAGTGCAGTCTATTTTTATCTATTGTCCCAAAAAGTTGGTGGGCTTTTAGAATTTGAAAATTTGTGCAGTCAGTTACAGAAAATTTTGTGGACAAATTTTCTCTTCCCCTATTTTTAAAAATTCTTTTTGAGGCTTCTACTATTAAAATATAGAATTTCCTGACTGTTATTTCAATGTTCATATAATTTTACTATTGCCCATCTCTTTGGTTTATTTTTTTTTAATTTTCAAAAGCTCTTTCCAGTTGTCTCAGTGTATCTTTTGACTAGTATCCTATTCTTGTTTTACGGTTGTAAAATATTCTCTATTTTGTTGAGGTTATTAGTTATTTCTTTTTACATGTTCTAGCTTAATGTTTTTGTTTCCTCAAAATTGCTTTTCTCTGTTTGTTGAGGGTTTCCTGAATGTCCAGTATTCCTTGCTTATCTACCTGTTATTAAGAATGGAAAACCAAGAGGCTGAATACAACGCCTAAACACATGAGAAGGACTCATTAACTATGAGTTTCCATAAGGGTGGTCAGGCTGTGCCATTAAGTTGGAAACTTTCCTAAGTCAATCAGCACTAAAGTGCAATTTGTTGGAAATTTAGAACATACTTTTTATTCACATACTATCAGGACCACACTAGGTACTTACCCTTCTAATCTAACATCTGGTAAAGATCTGTTGAGTGCAATCATCTCACTTGCCATTAAATTGAACTGATTGATTTTAAACATCTCTTTCATCTTTTCTTGATCCTCTTTAGGAATGACGACTGGTTTCCCCATTTCTCCAGGACCTTCATGAGGCTTTTGTACTGGCTCTAGAACTAAGAATAGGAAGAAACTTAACATTAATTTCATAGCAATTGATTGATTCATCATTCTGTTCAGTAACATTTGTGTTTGAACTGTGCCCTCAACCAGACCCCTTTCTGAGCCTACCCTCTCCCAGGCTGTTAGCCCTTCCAAGGGGCTGTCTTGTCTTCCTCCTCCACACCAGTACGCTGACTCAAGACTTCCTGACCTTGCCCCACTTACCTGGGTCACTGCATGGTGTTGGCTCCCATCTCAAAAACTACTGCCACATTGACCTCCCTAAAGTGCAGCCTTCACTGTTATTCCTATAGCCTCCAAGAGTCCAATTTCTATTATGTGGAATTGAGTCTAATTTTCCAAACCTATCACTTGCTAGGCCTTCTTCTCTCACCCCACAGTACTTCATCTTCCAGTCAAACAGCTACCCGCCGTTTGACTGGCAGCCTTCCTTCCAACATGCCTCACATTCTCCTGCTTCCATGCCTTTGCTGACAACCCCTATCCATTTCCATCTCTGCAACACCAAATCCCTACTTAGCTTTCCATGCCCAACTAAAGTGGCTTCTCTTGCCTGTAGCTTTTCTGAGTCTCTCTATAGTGGTTACTTACTACTCTTGTTTATCACATTGTTTCATCCAGGGTTCTTATGTCTCTAAACAATTGCTATCTCTCATTACAATAATTGTCAAACCTGTCTTATGTACCCCTCCCACTAGAATGAGAATTCTAATAAAAAGTAATGCTATCTCTTGATACAGACATAAAAAGACCAATGTGATTGCAGTACTTCCCAAACCTTGTTCCTTACTATATGCTTTTGAGATGTTAATAAACGTCCAAGAAAAACAGGTTCTGGGATACATTAAATTTGGAAGATGCGGTGTTAAACTTCTCATCTAAAAGGGATGGCTAAAGAATGAGGTGAGGCCAAAAATGGGATGAAAATATATTTTATGCACTACTTATTTTTAAAATCTAAAGTTTTATTCTCTTGTAGATTGTTTTTTAGGAATCCTCAAAACCTCTCTAAACAAAAATAGTGACATCAAGGCAGCAGAAAAGCCACCTCTCTTCAGTCAGGCTTCATCTGTGCAAAAACAGGACTAGCTGGTAAAGCTGACTTTAGGGTGATAGATTTAGACAGTGGTACAGAGCCACCTACCAATACCAGAGTTGCAGGATATGACACTATTCATTGTGTCCTCAACCATGTCCAGAATTTAAAAATCGATTTTAGAGAATGATGAAGAAAAAAAACAGTGTGCATTAGTTTTCCCCTGCTCTCAGAATAAACTGTGATTTTGTAAGAAACATGAAAATAGTAGAAAATTAAAGTTATAGGAAACTCAAGTAACACAATTTTAAAAAACAAGTCCTGCCTAATGTTTGCCCAGTAAGTAAGCTCCTTAAATATAATGGTTGGTAGAATTTTTAAAAATTCTCAATGACAAAAATTATCAACCAGTGTAATAAAAACTATAATACAAGTACAGAAGTGTAATGCTCCATATAAAATAAGCCTTTAAAGCTTTAAAAGTCATAAATTGTAAAACTCGTAGAGTGATTTCTACTTATCAGTCTCTGAAAATAAAAAAAAAAACAGATTTTGGGACTGGTACATCAGGGGTCAAAAGGAAGGAGCAGAATTCTGAAAGTGACAAAGATCTTTTGTGGATGGCACAGATAACATAAAGAGTAGGTGGGAGACATCAAGTGGCCCTGATTATAAATATCCTTCTGTTACTCGTTCTCTATTTTAGTATAAAATTATGCTTTATAGAAAAATCAAATTAGAAACATTTTCATGCTGCCCAGTTTTTAAATGAAAAATATTAACATATACATACACCATCTGCGTTTTTGCTTGGGGAAAAAGATCCTCAATCTGATCAAGCCTGTAGACCTAATTCACAAGAAATAATAGGGTGCAAAGGGACATGACACACAATTAAAGGGATGCAAATCCTGACTGTAGGAAAGTGGAAAAGAGAAATACCTCAATTTCTTCTTCAACAACAAACAAAACAGGCGGAAGGGAGACAGAAAGAGGTATCCATGCCACAAAACTAGACAACTCTTGAAGCCAGAAGATGGGTATCTGAGAGTTAAAAAAAAATTATTTTTTTGAGACTGAGTCTTGCTGTCACCCATACTGGAGTGCACTGGCAGAATCTTGGCTCACTGCAACCTTTGCCTCCCAGATTCAAGCAATTCTTCTGCGTCAGCCTCTCGAGCAGCTGGGATTACAGGTGCACACCACCATATCGGCTAATTTTTGTATTTTCAGTAGAAACAGGGTTTCACCATGTTACCCAGGTTGGTCTTGGACTCCTGACATAAGATGATCCGCCCTCCTTGGCCTCCCAAAGTGCTGGGATTACAGGTGTGAGCCACCGCGCCTGGCCATAATTTTCTATTCTCTCTATTTTTGTTTCTGTTTGAGAATTTCCATGGTGGAGGATGAGCATTAAGGAGGACTAGAGAAATTATTACTGTAAGTACTACAAAATATAAACCTAATTGCTTATTACATAAGAAACTATATAACCAGAAACTTAAAGTTGGTCTTCAGATCTTAAAGAATCAGGCAAAAACTGTACAGCATATACAATCCTGCTGATGCACTATTTTGCACATTTCATCACCTGATATTTACTAATAATCTGAAAATCTAATATAGTGCCTGCATTATATACTCTAACCTACTGTTACATATGAAATTTCAGAGCCACATTTAAAATTATCATTAATCAAAAGTTATATGTCTACTGCACGATTTAGAGAATCTACCACAATACTCTATCAATAAGTAATTACAATATCCTACAGAATTAAATGGACTATTAAACTAATTTTCTTGGCAAATGGGCCTGTATGAAATGCATGCGGTTAGTGAATATATTTTTATTATTAATGCATTTACAGTATTAGAAAGCAATTTAAAAAATGGTAAGCATTAACTTTCCATGTACTCTACTGTCAGTCTTCTACATGTATTAAAAGTTAGTTCTGTGAAAATTTTTAGAAAGAAACTGAAATGAGTTTGGATGCCATTTCATGAATGGAAGAAAACATATTTGCATAAAATTTTACATGCAGCTCATTTCTAAGAATCAAATCAATTTTGACAAGTGAGGGACAAAGGTGTTATTCCAAAGTATTATGTGATAACAAACATATTTTATTATATACTTCAGTTAAGTTTCATTTACATAACACTGTAGACAAGTATCATGTT
Organism: Cacajao melanocephalus; assembly: GCA_963573385.1. Taxonomy (NCBI): domain Eukaryota; kingdom Metazoa; phylum Chordata; class Mammalia; order Primates; family Pitheciidae; genus Cacajao; species Cacajao melanocephalus. The sequence continues at coordinate 12,572 of CAUYLG010025872.1, read as the reverse complement.
TTAGAAAAGGTATTTACCAAGAAAACTACAGGTTCACTATGAAAGCCCCCAAATAAGATTAACAAACACAAACCACATGACATGCCTTTGAATACACTTTAAAGTATTTTTGAAATTTCTTATGTGTGTTTCTCTCATGAAAGTAGAATAAAGAGGTATAAAGTTGTATGATTCCTTTTTGGGGTAAATATACTAATAAAAGGCTAAAATAATTTCTCCCAAACGATTTTCTGATCTTACTATACAATTAACCATCTTTGCTGTCCTTATGCACTATATTTCACTATTTAAAAATGTTTCCTCCTACATTTTAACATCTCTGACACTGTGGCGTGGCTCATGATGGTAACTGGAATGTTGTCACTTTTACAGTGGTATACAAAATATTCTATAAACAAAGGTATGTAAGATGCAATAAAATGCAGCATATTATCTGATTTTTTAAACATCAAAATATCATTTATAACAACTCACTGGTAACTTTCTGCTACTTCAACATCTTTGTCAATTTCCAATTTCATGTTTAATTTACCTGTGCTGCATATATAAAAATCAACACTTAAAAATTTGTTACAAAGTTTCTTATAGCGTTTATAAGTAATATTTTAAACTTTTTAATCATTGGAAGTTTTTTCTATAAACCATGTTCTCCAAGGCTTCCTAATGTTTAACAGTTGAAATAATTCCCAACATAAGTACATGAAAAGTTGAATCATTAATGCTTTAATGATCTGAAAATGTAGCATTGACATGAAGAATCAATTACTACTTGAAACTGCATCTGTAAAAATCCTGAACACTCTATATAACACCCAAATCCATAAAGTGAATAAATGAGCTAATTTTGGAAAGCAGAAGAGTAGTAAAAATATTCTTAGGCCATAACCCCCACTACCCTTATTATCTCAAGGGAGCCCAATCTAACTCTAGCAACAAAAGAATTCTGCTATTTTCAGATAGCCTCTGGTATAAAATACAAGTATATACCTACAAGATAACTACTCAGAAAAAACAAACCCGTTTGGAATCACCAGAAGACTGGCCACTATCCCTTGAGGCAGGCAAGTAACAACAGAAGAATCTGAGAAAACTCTTAAGTATGGCATACCAACAACAATCTTACAAGAAGCCTTCACAGCGTTATCAAAAGGAAATCAATCCATTTTATTCAAACCTAGGAAACCTTTTTTCATATCATAGCAAATAGAATTTGCTAAGTTTCACCAAAATCAGAGCTGTAAAGTAGAACGGTCAGAAATTCGGTGCTTCCAATACTGAAACAGTCACTCTGGAGTGTCATACTGCTCAACGTTTTTTGCTATTGTTTTGGTTGTTTGGTTTCTTTGCTTTTTGGTTTTCAAATGCCGTAAAAAACAAAGATCCAGGAGGCCCTATGTGTCCTATCAAGGGAGACTTCGAGGTCATGGAATGTACATGCTAATTCCACTAAGAAAGTTGCCATCCTTAGTGCCATCACCCATCCCCTCTCCCTGATCCTCTTTAGTAAAAAATCTCTTCAAAAGCACCACAGCAATTTGCCACTAGCAGAACCTTAATAACTCTGGGCTCTGAAAAGACTTAGGACCTCTCAGCAACCACTGCACTGAAACTTCATATCAAAGCAGATTTTTCACACTGCTGCTTATTAGCATCAACTGTGCTCTTCCTCAATCATTTCTCCCCTTAAGACTACTATGGACCTCAAAGATCATCTCCCCTTAGCTATATACTTCCCCTCCTGCCTACTGCTCAGCACTTCTCTCATGCTCCCATTGTGGACACCCTTCTTAGTTTGTCCCCTGAACACCCTGACACCCCTAGGCTATTGAAAAGCCTCTCCACTGTCTGGTCTCCACAACACACAGACTCCATCTACAGATTTAAGTCTAGCTCTCCTCTATGTTAGGGACATGCTGCCTCAGAAAACCCCCTCCACACAAGCTGACCCCTTCCCCCCACTCAGACTGCTCTGCAGCTGCATTCCTGAACCCCTACCTAGGCGCCACACCAAGGCTGCCAGACGTGCTACAGTTAAGCAAAGCCTGATTATAGCCATCCTGGCAGCTCAAGGGAGGACAGAGAAAACAAATGTTTGTTATCCATACTTGCAAATTCCTGTTTGACATATATCTGTAAAAAATCCTGGTTTCTCTTTTTTTAAAAACTGCCACCACAGAAGTCACAGAATGATGTATTGTAAGTCTATTTCAAGTTGACAAACTGTGTGCCTGTTACGTGCGGATAGATTACCTCAGTCCTGAAACTCTCTCATGCCCCTCTCACTCCATATAAATTCCTTGTTTTGTAAGCTCAGGGCTGCCTCCTCTGATTGTTAGGGGGCAGCCTGGTAGGTTAATAAAACTTGCTTGCCTGACTTTGGGTCTATTCTCCTTGCTTTTGGCCAACCTTACACTCCAGAGTCCATGAATCTCACAACTGTTTCTGGGAGAACGATTCATTCTCTTTTCCTCCAGAGGCAATGATGCTATCTCATACCTCCACACCATTACTTTCAGACTACTGCTCCTTTACTCTGTACTTTTGTACAAAACCCACTCCTTTTCTTTGAAACTGATGCCACTAGTGACTGTCAAAGCGATAATAACTTAAGAATGCTCTTTGAGGAGAATCCTTTTCCTCAAAAATATAAAAAATCCGTTTTGGCTGTCTCATCTGCTAAGAATTTGTTCTTTCAACTATTCCTCCTTTCCCCTACAGTTTAAACCTCTTCCTCAACATATATAAATAATAATACACAGAAAACCAATTTCAGCTCAGTTTCTCTCTTGTAACTACCATACACTACATGCTTCCCTTCATGCTGAAGCTTCCTAAAGAATAAGCTACATCCCTACTGTTTCTCTGGTATATTGAACCCAGAATCCAATGACCATTCCCTGAAATGACACTTGCCAAGGTCATGAGAAGCCCCGTCTTAGGTAAAATCTCTGAGCAAACACCACCCTTGGTTAGGCTTCTATGACCTACTCCTTGGGGCTTTTTACTGTATTCTGACTTCCTGGGAAGCCTTCTCTTCCTTCAGTGACCCTCCAGGAGGGGCTCATCAACAGGGATTCTGTCTCTTCCAATTCTACACATACTGTGCACAGCCTCATTTATAGACAAGGCTTAAATTACCACATATTTTCTCCATCTCGACCATTCTCTACTGTAGAACATCTCTACCAGTACCTCAAAATTAAATACTCCAAACTCAGGCCAGGTGTGGTTGCTCACGCCTGTAATCCCAGCACTTTGGGAGGCCAAGGCAGGTGGATCACCTGAGGTCTGCATTTCCAGACCAGCCTGGCCAACATGGTGAAACCCCATCTCTGCTAAAAATACAAAAATTAGCTGGGTGTGGTGGTGTGTGCCTGTAATCCCAGTTATTCAAGAGGCTGAGGCAGGAGAAACACTTGAATCCAGGGAGGCAGAGTAGTTAGGGTGAGCTGAGATTGCACCATTGCACCTCAACCTGGGTGACAGAACTACACTCCATGTCAAAAATGAAAAAGAAAGAGAGAGAGAGATTCCAAACTCAACTTCATCCATCCACCTTTTCATCAAAGCTGCTCTTCCTCTGAGGAGCATCAGTTCATCCAACCAATGAGACATGAAAGCCACCTTAGACTTTTTTTTATTATTCTCTACATTAGATGGCTCCCAGGCTATGTAAATTCCACTACTTAAATACTTTTGTATATACTCATTTCCTCTCCACCTCCAGTGTCACTTCAGTGTCCGTTTCAAGCTTTTTTCCAAATTTTCACAACAGTCTCAGACTGATCTCTGCTACCTGTTTCATTCTCTTCCAGTCCACCATTCACATGACCATGAAAGCATTCTTCCAGAAGTCCAGGTCCAATGAGGCCTTACTCCCTTGTTTAAAATGCTTCAGCAGCATGCCACTGTCTACAGACGAAGTCCAAAATCCCTAGCATGCCATAAAAGGCCTTGTGTGACATGGCCTCTGCCACCTCCCAAGCTTCATCCTGTGCTCCTGTTCTCCTATCAACTCTGTTCTCACTTGCTAATCTTGCATATCCTTCTTTCTTTTGCAGGGAATGTCTTCCCCTCTCCCAACAAACCTAAAAAATACCTGCTCAAACTGATACTCAGCTGGAACATGCTTTCTTACTGTACCTTCTCAGACACCCCAGAGCGTTCCTCCCTTTCTACTCTTGTCCACATTCCTAAAGTGATGTTTATTATACTGGTGTTTACTATTGTTATTTCTTTCATTAGACTGTGAGTTCCCTGAAGGGAGGAATTTTGTCTTATTTTTTTTCTCAACTGTGTATCAACAGCACCTAGTACCTTACCCAGCACATAGAGAAGTCAAAAAACATTCAAGTGAATCATCACATGCTACAGATTCTATTCTTTTTCACTGTCAAGCCTTTACATTTAAGATAGAACACCATGAGCTTATTATAAATGGTAATGAATTAAAGTAGGGTGAGGGGAAATTTATTCCATTCTATTTGGGAAAATAATACTCAAGTTTCTGACTGGTGAATGGTAATATCTGTTCTTTGATTTAAACACAGCATGGGTACAGCTCTAGCAACAGATAACGAGGCAACATTTTGTCACCCAACAAAGATACTAAACAGCAGAACTATAAAGTAAATATCACGCAAAATAATGGACTGCCTTTGGATGAAAAATGTATTAAAACCTATGGAAAGGGTGAAAATTTAAGTTAGTAATTAGCCTAGGTATTATTAGAATTCAGTGCAAGCAACTGAGCCTAATTCTAGGCAGATTTTCCAAGAAGATATACATAGAACAGTTATATAAGACCACATATAACAATTACAATTAAGTTGGTACAGTTAACAATACAAATCAATATTTTTTCTATTATAAATTTTGGGGAACCAAAGGTCTTTCTTATTGTAAAAGTGCAAAACATTTAAATGTGGCTATATACTTAAACATGTTGAAAGAGTGATTATTTGTATATAATTCCCAAAAATAGCAGAACTGCTATACAGCCATGTATTTTATAACTAATCACAGAGAGTTCAGAGCCTGGAACAACTGGATTACTGACTCTTGCAATGCAGTCATTTTCATTATGGTTAATTTTTTTTTTAAAAGGGCAACATTTATTTGTTGAATAAAAGGAGCTCAAAACTGAATCTTCTAATGTCCTCTGCCAAAAACATCAGTACTACCTACTACCTCCCTCCTTTATGTTTGTATATTTTTTCTTTTCCATACCAGATATTGCAATGATCTCACTGCAGCCCCTATTCTATTGCCCAATCTTTTCAAAAGTTCTCCCTAAAAGTGCTAACTGGAGCTATCTACAACATTAACAACAACAATACCTCTCCAGATCACATCTATCTATAAAAACGTCTTCCCCTTAGAATTGAGATGGAAAGGGCAGGAGTAATCTCTTTTGATACCTTATAAAGCAATTTTAATGCTCCACTCAGCATTTCGGCATTAGACTAATCTTCCATAAAATTTTTATACTCCTAACTATGAGATACCCACGTTATTTAGTAAAATAAATAACTAAATAACTTGTAGGAAATTAACTATAATGAATATTGAACACAAAAGTCAAGTTTAATAATTCTATACATGATACTTTAATGCTTTTAACTGTGGGAAGAACCCACTGGAGAACTATAAATATGATCATCATATCTACTACAGGAAGCCAGTTTAGTAAAAACTAGTGATATATTGATTAAAACAGCTGTATTATAAAATGTCACTTACCATCCCCAGCAGGAAGTCCTCTCTCCTTTTTTTCATCACATTTGTTGCATTCACTGAAGTAAAGCAGCAGGAACATATCCAAGAGTACCCAAATCAAGGAGGTGGCTAGGACCACCTTGCAGTATGCAAATTTTCTCATGGCACTTTAAGTCAAATGCAAAATTTAAAAATATATATATATAAATATACAAAGATAATGAAAATTATTCCAATCCAGTTTCATCAGAAATCACGTTCATACCCTATAGAGAAAGAAAAAAATATTAACTTAAAAATTCAGAACCTCAAAAATGAATTATAAAATTAATTTAATATTATAAACATTAAATAATATGAATTAACTTCATTAAGAATAAGAAATTTCACTATGAAGGCTATGTTAGAAAATCAGACTTGGAAAATATTTATAAAATATATAGAGTATCAGGACTATATAAATAATTCCTACAAATCAATATTCAACAATCCGATAGGAAAATAGGTAAAATATATAAACAGGTACTTTGCAGAATGGAAACCTAAATAGCCAATAAACATGTAGAAACATTCTCAATTCCCTACAATTAGGAAATGCAAATTAAAACAACAGTGAGCTACTATTTCATACTCATCAAATACCTGGGTCTTAACTACCCTTCACTGGATTGCTGTATTATGTGTTAAGGCAAAAGCTAAGCTATTAATTACCGTAGGGGTTTGTGCAACTAGTGATTCCCACTGCATTTCAACTGTCCACATTCAGTACCCAGGCTCAAGATTTAATATAGTTCTCCTTATAGCCTGCACTACAGCAGCTTGCTGGGCTAACCCTCGTTCGTCTTTCACACTGAATCCCATTCTAAAACCGCAACAGTCACCAATCATTCAGGAAACAGATTTGTGAAAAGCATAATGGAAAAGAAAAGTATATGTCATAAGATCTGACATCCAGTCTTGGCTCTGACAGTAATTTTATACACTTCCCTGATTTTTAGTTTCTATTTCCCATCCTGCTACCTCCCTTCATTCTGTTACACCATCATGAGAAAATGACTAGAGGAACTGTTACCAATTCTGAAAAGTCATTTGGGATAGTTTGAGCATGGGTGTCTTAAGCATAGGGAATTTATCTTGGAACATGCTGAAGCAGCCTGCGGGACCTGAGAAAGGTAGAGAATCTCCAGCTGAGCAGCTGACTCTGAGGCTCAAAGCCTGTGTCACTGAAGATGAGGAGAGATATACACCAAGTGCGTTTTTATGAAGGGGAGCAAGGAAACACAGTTTGCACTGTGTCCACGCTGAAAGCTACAAATGCAGACACCCTGGAAGGACCAGAGTGTGGGCAAAGTAGCAGCTTTTTACAAGGGCAACTTTATGCAACAAGTTCCATGGTGGCCAGCAGAGATGCACTTACCTGAACAATTCAGGGCAGGCCTGTACTTAACCCATGAAATATATACAGCAGTTCTTGCCCACTTCACAAGGTTGCTAGAGAGCAACCTGAAAAAACACTAAGTGATATTTATAAAGTTTTTATTTATGCTCATCTCTCTAGGGACTCTGATCTCTTGCCTATATTCCTCCTTTCACCAAACCAATACTCCCTGACTGCGAGATGAGAATAAGGATGCTACAAGATGAGAACAAGGATGCTACTTGACTGCAAGATGAGAACAAGGATGTTCTTACCTCAAAATCATGCTCACTCAATACCTGATACTGGGTCACCCGCCGTGAGCAACTACTGATAACCATGGTAACTGAGGTGAGGTGAGAACCTAAAGCATTATGTCATGGAACAACAGTTCTGACCAGATAAACTATATATATACATTTATATTTTGTGTTATTTCACATGAAAAGCTGCCTCTTTTGGTCACTGGCAAAGTAGTCTGATTGCTGGAGCAATATTTGAATTTCAAATGTGGTTTTATGGTCTCTAAAATCCTATTTTAAAAATATGCCTGCGGAATAGATAAATGTAAATATAACTTTGCATCTACTTCTACTTTAAGTTTTGCAAGGGTGCACAATTAGCTTTAAAAATTGAAGGTGAAGTGCAGTGAAGCAGGAGTGTTTGGGAGAAGAGGGTTGTGTGGCACACCCTACATGGGGTATGGGGAGAAAGGAAGATAAAGGAGAGGCAAAAATGATTCCCAGATTTAAGGCCAAGGTAACTAGATAGATGGATGATGGCAATGCAATAATGAAAGGAAATACAAACTAAATCATGAGTTGAGTTAGTTCACACTGAATGTGAGGGGCCTCATGTTGAGGTGTCAACAGCCAGTCAGGGGAGTAGCTGCGTCTGACATGAAAAGGCAGGTTTGTTAAGCACACATACACAAGCAGCAGCTGGGGTCAGCAGAGCAGACGAGATGGCCGAGGAAAGAGGCAGAGAAAGAAGGTAGAGAGAAAAAAAGGGGCTGAAACTTCAGGAAACCCATAACCTTCCACATATTGCAGAATACAGACCCCTATGAGAAAAGCATGAGGAGAGAAGTCAGAGGAAGGAAGGAGTATGGATAAACAATGTAAGATCCTCTAGGAGGCTGAGATAAGAAAGAAAGAATGTCCATAGGGTTTGGCTGTTAGGACGAGGCCACTGGTAATTTGGGGTTCCTATTACTTGTTCCCCACAAGGGAATGAGGTCATAGAAGGCTTGCTCATCTCTGTAAGCTTCAGAGTAGACTCTTAGAAAATGTCCTCTAAATGAAGAAAAAAAGAAAAGGACAAAATGCCACAAGAGATGTTTCTTTGAGATTCATTTAAAACAGCAAAACTGTATCAGGAAGAAATCTGGTGAAGAGTAAATAACATATAAGGAATTTGATTTTTTTTACTCTGTTGTTTATGTTCAAGAAAAAATAAAGCTACTTATATGTCTTTAGAAAACTGAAGATAAAGTTCCATGTATGCTGCATCCAATGTTTGCAATTGTCGTCAAATATATAAGATGTAAAATAATGAAAAAACATTTATTTAAATATGGCAGATAATTTTTCTTTCTAAAGAGTTGTTTAAAAGATTGTTAATTTGCACTATACATTGCAGGTAAGATTCTAGTTTTCATATGTAAGTAAATAAACAATTATTATTTCAATTTGTTTAATGAAAGCTAGTACAATGTATTTAATGAAAGACTTTATTGCCACCATGATTGTAAAGTTATTCCTTATTCTCCACTACTAAGCACCTTTTGTGTGTCCTCCACTGTCCTTGAAATGAAGGATACAATGAAAACCAAGTGCTTGTTCCAAAAGGCACACAAAGCTCAGCAGAAGAACAATCAGCAGGTGGGGAAGACAGAGTTGAAGAGAATTGTCCAACAACAAATTTTGGTCCTTTTAAGAAATAACAGGACATCAAACCCTAAAATAATACAGTAAAAACGTCTTCAGACTTCATTATTTGATCCAAGAAATTCAAAGCAAATTTTGTATTTTTTATACAGTATTTTTCATTACTAGAAAAAATTAACATATTACAAAAACCAGACTTTAAAAATTATATTTTGAAGTTTTTTTCCTCAAGGTAAAGTGGTAGGGGTATTTTCTTTATAAAAATAGTTATAGTGCAAAATTATTAATGCATTAACTCACAAATCGTTTTTTAGGTTCATAATGATAGCCATTAATAACTAATATTAACATGATCTCCTCATTCAAAAAGATTAGCCATAATCTAGGAGGCCTTGAAAAGGAATTTTACATTTGGCCCAGAGACCTTTAATAAGGTTTAGGAAACAAAAGAAGTTTAAAAAATGAACATCCCACATTTTCCAGAGACTATTAGTGTTGACTTCACCTGAACAATTTCCCACTCTTCCAGGAGGAGAAGACTGACAACAACATCTGGGAATCTTCAGCACAGCAAAAGCACTGTCTGTCACAACAGACAACATTATTGGTGACTGTACCAATGAGTGCTAACCTTCGCACGAATCCAAGTCCTGCTCTCTACAAAAGACCCACACATATATAGTCCCTTGTTATGGAGAAAGTATAGTTTTTTCAATAGTCCCAGAACAACTAGACATCCATATACAATAAAAACACAAATATTGGCCCATTTCCTATACCACATACAAATATTAACTCAAATTTTTTAACTAGATCTGGAATAAAACATATAATAAAATCTTTTGAGACCTTGGCTTAAACAAAGATTCCCTAGATGGAACAAAAAAGCACAAACCATTAAAAAAAAATAGACTTCCTAATTAATCTTCAAAGGACATCATTAAGAAAATATCTGTTTATGCTCAAATGACAAACCTTTATTGATTAAATTAAAAATTCCAACTTTTCTTTAAAAGAAAATAAAAAACAAGTCACAAATTTGGGAGAAAATATTTATAAATTACATATCTGATAAATAACTTATATCCAGAATACATAAAAAAAAACTTTCAAGACACAATAAGAAAACAATCCCGTAAAATGGGCAAAAGGTCTGAACCGACACTTCACCAAAAAAGCCAAACACTTTCAGATGGCAAATGAATACATGAAAAGAAGTTCAACATCAAATTATAACCACAGTGAAATATCACTATGAACTGATTAAAACAGCTAAAAGAAAAAAGAAAAATAACAAGTGCTGGAAATGAATTGGAGCAACTGGAACTCTAATACATTGCCAGTGGGAATGCAAAATGGTACAGCTTCTCTCAAAAATAGTTGAGTTTCTCTCCATAAGAATCTGTAATCTCATTCCTAGCTATTTACTCAGGAGAAAGGAAAACATATCTACACAAAGCCCTGTATGCAAATCTTTATAGCAGCTTACTTATAATCACTGATGTCTGGAAACAATCCAAATGTCCATCATCTGATGAACAGATAAACAAATTGCGCTACATTTACACAATGAAATACCACCCAGCAACCAGCAATAAATCAGACCACTGGCTGCCAAAAGCTGAAAAAGGAGTTTATGAAGTTCAGACTTGGCTCCAGGGGAACAGACATTAATCAATCATATAAATGTGAAATTCCAATTGTGATAACTGCTTTGAAAGAAGGTACACAGCTCTACACATATCTATAATAGAGGGATTTGACTTTGTCAAAAAGACTTCCCTAACAAAGATGTGGTTTGAGGGGAAAGTAAGCATTACAGGCAGTGAAGAGCGAAGGCTCTATAGCAGGAAGGAGCCCAACACTGAAAAGCTAGGGAACTGAAAAAAAAAGAGAAAAGGAAACTGTGTTGTGAGATGAAACTGGAGATGACAAAAGTGGGAAGATTCAAGGGATATAATGGGACAAACTCAATCCTAGCTTGTACAACTAGAAAGAGAATGGTATCAATAATGGAAACGGTGACCAGTGAAAAACGACCAATTTTTGGAGGGGAGAAGACGATGGGAACAAACCTATGTGTGATTTTGGATATGTTGAGTAGGAGGTGCCTTTGATACCTTCAAGGAGAGATGCCACCATGGATGCTTGGATACACACTCCAGGGCTCAAAGGAGAGGCCTGAGGTAAATATATCCAGACAGAAGCCCTTGACTTACGCTACTCTGTGAGGACAGACTGAAACAAACACACAAAATAATTTTTGTGTCATTTGATTTCCTCCCAGAGTGTGGGCTGGACTTAATGACTTGCTTCTAACCAACAGACTACGATGGAAGTGAAGACTGTGTCATTAAACACTCTATGCCCTCCTCCTAGCTCTCTCTCAGATCATACTCTGGGGAAAGTCAGTGCCACACGTCAGAAGGATGCTTAAGCACTCCTATGGGGAGGTCCACATAGTAAGAAACTGAAGCCTCCTGCTACAACCAACATTATGGTGCCAGACATGGAAGTGAGACCCTCTTGAAAGCAGCCCCAGGCAAGCCTTCAGATGACAGTGCTCCACTTGACATCTTGAATATAACCTCATGAAACATCCTGAACCAATACCCTGCTAAGCTGCTTGATACAGTTTGGCTCTGTGTCCCCACCCAAATCTCATGTTGAATTGTAATCTTCAGTACTGGGGAAGGGACCTAGGGAGAGGTAACCGGATTAAGGGGGCAGATTTCCCCCTGGTTGTTCTCGTGATAGTGAATGAGTTCTTGGGAGATCTGATGGTTTAAAAGTGTGTGGCAGTTCCCCCAACTCTCTCTCCTGCTCCACCATGGTTAAGACATGCTTGCTTCCCCTTCACCTTCTGCCATGATTACAAGTTTCCTGAAGCCTCCTCGTCATGCTTCCGGTTAAGCCTGTGGAACTGTGAGTCAATTAAACCTCTTATCTTCATAAATTACCCAGTCTCAGGTAGTTCTTCATAGCAGTGTAAAAACAAACTAATACAAACTAAGACTAGAAAGGAAATTCTTTAACCTACAATAAACATCATATTTAATGATGGAACTTCAGTTAAAACAAGGCAAGTTATGTATCCTCACTTCAATCTGATACTGTACTGAAGGTCTAAGTGTTATAATGGAGCGAGCATAGAAGGTCAACACCAAGACAAAAGTATGCCAAATTGCAGGGTCTTTATTGCTGGCGGCCACAGAGGACTCACATCTCTCTAACCTGTGGCCCCGAAAGGAGGGTTTCAAGACCATTTATACCCGTAAAAATCACCTTGGGAGTGAGGGTGAGGGGCGGGGATGGGGGTGAGGGGCTTCAGACATTCCAAGGGCTAGTGAATTCTGTAAATCGCCTTCTGGGTGGAGATGAGGGTGAGGGGCTCCGGACATTCTGAGGGCTAGGGGACTTTTTGACATTCTGATTGTTACTTAAGTGGTTCACAAAAGCCAAGATTAGCATTTGTTTACACATTGTCTGGGTAGGGTGGAAATTACAAGTCACAGGGGCCAAGATGGCGTGGGTTTGGACTGCTTGCC